>JAVTVY010017100.1:0-62902 GCA_036873755.1 Hanleya hanleyi | reverse complement strand
GATCTTGGTTGTGAGAAAAAGCAATGTTCTGGGAAGTGAATCGGAACTGACACTGGGTCGGAACTGGTGACGTGACTGTACTGTGCCCGGCAGGAACTGAGCTGAAAAGTCCAGTTAAAAATACCTCTCGGCTCGCACGTCCAGAAGGGAGTGACGTCATGGATGGAATTCATAACGGAAGATATCCGATGAGCTCAGCAACCATCGTGTCAGTTTTCATGTCATTTCAAGAAGTATATTTTTGTTATTATATATTGCAAATAAACCATCAAAAACGCACAAAAATCGGTCGGACACCGGTACCAAAGTGAACACAATGCGACTGACAGATTGTAAACTTACGGTCTTTTGGCAGAGCAAGTGTTCCAAATCAAAACGAGGCAGCAACAACAGCTTTGATTGGCCCACAATAGTTAGAGTATTATGGGATATATTTTTCAGTCCACAGTCGGCAGCCATTTTACAGGTAAGTTAGCTGATCAATCTGTTCTCCGCTATTGTTTATTCATAATTCACATCAAATAAAGAGTCCCAAACGTTTTGGCGGACAACACTGAACTACATAACGGATAAGTTCACTGTTGACACTGATGAAACACGGAAGTACGGTACCGCAATTTGGAATATTGATTTTTCTTTGGAGCGAAGGCATTTTGTGATGTTCAATGTTCGTTAGTTCAATCATGAACGTCGCTCGCATGGGCTTACTGGGGAGTAAGCCCATGCGAGCGACGTTCATGATTGAACTAAATGTTCGTGTGTATGATGTGAAGTGTTGTTGCTGCCCGACCGGTGTTTCGTGACCATAAACCTCGCAGAAGTGGAAGTTGCAACGTGATTAAAAGTCAGAGCAAGCAGAATGTAAATTTCAATGGAATTTCGTGTAGTATTTACAAGAATTCTCTGTACCGAATACCGGTATTATTTATGGTGAGGTCGTGGTTTGCAACGATGCCATTGTCCTGTTGTGACCGCACAACAACAACAACAACAACAACAACAAAATTCATCAAATTGGAACGGGGGACGGACAAAAACACCAGTGGACAAAACACCCACGGACAAACCCATCGCGGAAAAAACTCCCATGGACAAAACACCCATAATAGGGAAATCGGGGAAAACACCGACTTTACATAAAAGGTTATTTCCGACCTAATTCCTGATATAATTTATTTATTTTGAATATTATAATTGATAAAAATGTATTTATTCTCTATGAACAGGAATTTGTTATTGTCATTTCCTTTGTGTATTTCAGCTATATTATATTTTTCAAGCATCTTCTGGCACTTCAAAGTGGACTATATTGATTGAAGTACAACTCATAAACAATTATTAATAAATAATGGACTTTCCACTTAACTGTTAATCTCACACCTTTGTAGAAAACCTTTCATTAATCCTCACTAATCAACTTTGCAACTTCGAGGGTATCAAAGGAATTATATTTATGTTTAAATTATTGATCATGTGTCTAAGAAAATATAACCTCATAAAATATGAGGTCTCCTGATATTATCATATACCATGTTTTATTATACCCCCTCTAATTAGCGATAGTTTTGTCCGTCCGTCTGACTGTCCGAATTTCCTTTCCGCGCAATGTCTCGGTTACGGTAATTCCCCTAATAATTCGATCACCGGAAGTGCTGCAAAAATGGCTTATATCTGGTAATATTCTTCATGGCATCTGTTACAAAGTGTCACATTTTGTCATTATATGACTTTTCTTCAAGTTGAATGAAGAATGGGAATGTTACTTTTTCTTCTGATTTGAATAACAGGGTTAACATGGTTAAAAAATGAACTTCCTTTGATTGAATTATTAGGGGAATTACCATAATATTTGATGGACAGGATTGAAACTTGCATGGAATGTGGCCAGTCCGAGTTTTGGTGTAATTTTCAGGAGTTAAGGCCCTTTTCCTGAAATCTCTGAGTTGAGACTTGTCCATACTGGATGTCAGTTAATATTATATGAACAATTATGAAACTTGCAGGATATGTGGTCAGTGCACTGTAGTTGTGCAACGTGAAGTAATTTATTTTTTTCAAGAGTCATGGCCCTTTTTGTCTCCTGCCACGTAAGTGGGACGGGGGCTTGGAAATGCTACCAGTCTGTCCGTCCCTGCCATGTTGTGAATGCAATATCTCGATAACAATTCAACTTGTCAACTTCAAACTTGGGGGTGACTTGACATCAGTAGGAAGATGGCTGGGATTGTTTTTCACCAAACTAGCCACCGTCGGCCATCTTAGATCCCAACCATCCCAAAAATGTTGTGAACGCGATATCTCGAGAACAGTTCGACCGATTGACTTCAAACTTAGGGGGTGACTTGACATCAGTGAGAAGATGGCTGGGATTGTTTTTCAGTCATCTTAGATTCCATCCACCCCCAAAATGTTGTGAACATTTATATTTCGAGAACAATTCAACCGATCGACTTCAAATTTGAGGGGTGACTTCACATCAACAAGATGACTGGAATTGATTTTCATCAAACTGCGTTAACCAAGATGGCCGCCGTCAGCCATCTTAGATTCCATCCATCTCCAAAATGTTATGAACACAATATTCCGAGAACAATTCAACCGATCGACTTCAAATCCGGGGAGTGACTTCACATCAATAAGAAAATGACCTCTGTGAACAGCTCAACTTCAGCCAGTTGATTACTCACTCCACCCACCACCATGGATGAACTCTTGACCTCATTCTCAGATCACTTGAATGTGCTACATTTGGAGTCTTTCCCCTTCCTAACACAGATCACTACATCACATGAGCCTCCATATCATTTTGATTAGTAAGTACCATTATACAATTTTCGATGAAAGGAAAGGTCACATTAATATGTATGAAAGATGTTCACATTAAATATTTTATTTAAATCTTTTATTTCTCAGATTATGAAATGAATCCCTGAACAATAGCACTCAACATTGACATATCTCAATTTATTTCATCTCCTTTACATCAACATCACATTCTCAGCAACAATCAGTGAGAAGATGGCTGAAATTGTTTTTCACCAAACTGGGTTATCCAAGATGGCTACTATCAGCCATCTTAGATTCCATCCATCCCAACTATGTTGTGAACGCGATATCGCGACAACAATTCAGCCAATCAATTTCAAATATAAAACTACTCAGCGCGTTTCTTTGCATGATATGTGCAGCGTGAAGTTTATCTGCTTTCAGTTATATTTTCAAGAGTTATGGCCCTTTTTTCTTCAAATCTGTGTGAATTGGGACTTGTCCGGGCTAGATCTTGGTTAATATTATATGGACAATCATGAAATTTGCAGGATATGTCGTCAGTGCCCTGTAGTTTTGCAACATGAAGTTTCTCTGCGTTCCGCATATATTTTCAAAAGTTATGGCCCATTTTGCTTCTAACCTTTGTGAATTGGGACTTGTCGGGGCTGGGTCTCGGTTAATATTGTATGCACAAGCATGAGATTTGCATGATATGTGATCAATGCCCCATAGTAGTGCAGTGGAAAGTTTCTCTGCTTTCGGTTATATTTTCAAGAGTTCAGGCCCTTTGTTTATCAAACCTAAATGAATGGGATATATTTATTTGTGCAGGCTGCATCTCCATCCATAACCGATTTAGATCAGGAAAATGGTTATATATGTTATTCTACATTCCAAAGCAATGTCCTGTAGTATGACATTTCCCCCAAAACCGTGAATTGGGTGCAAAATTGAAAGTTCTCTGATCACTTCATAATTTCAGTTATAGAAATGTAGGTCTCAAAAGCAGGTCATATTTCCGGATTTGGTGACCATCTTGCATCAAAATATTGTATTATCACTTGTTGGTCGATACTTGGAATATGTATTAGGCGAGGCATGGCAAAAAAAAGTGACAAACAGAATTTTTATAATTATCAAAATTAGACCACCACCGACCGATACAGAACAGAACAATGGTGGGGCAGTTTGGATGGAAGTGAAAGGGGGGGGGGGGGGGGGGGCAGGGGAGTGGGAATACAATTGAGCAATCTCTGATTGCTTCCTTCCTTTGTTCGTTTTCTTTTTAAAGAAGCATACATATTCATATGTGATGGGGGTTTTGTCCGTCAGTGTTTTGTCTCTTTGGGGGTTCTGTCCTCCACTCCATTGTTACCATGATACATTGACATTAGCCATACAGGTTTTTATGGATGTATATATTTCACAGGATGAGAGTAAAGCGTAAATCCCCTCGTCAGCGAGCTGAGCAGCAGAGGTCACGGATGAGAATGAGGAGGAGCGAAAATTCACCATTACATGGTCTGGAAGAACCATCCCTTCTGGAGGGAAAATTTCAAATGCCCAGAGGTTGACAACTCCTCATGGAAGTCTGTCCATCCCACGCAGGGATGTCCCGCCGAGGTCTGATTCGCATCCTTGCGTCTGTACACCACCGAGTGTACCACCATCAGCTACACAGGATAGTAGAATTGATGGTGCAGGGCAGACGACCGCCACTGACTCGGAACCTTCTGTTTGCACCTCACCGAGGGTGCCATTGCCACCGTGCAATGCAGTGGTGTCGAAATTATGTACAAAAGTTGCAAGAACTAAGAGCAAACGAACAAACCAAACAACTTCAAAAACTATTAACAAGCTATTGAATAAATCTGTTACCAACACTGAACATACAAAACCATGCAAACCATACATACCTGAAATTCCTGTTGATAAACAAACCGACAAAATATTTGTTTCAACACAAGACACTCATTATGATGTCTTCGTACATGCTGAAGGAGAACATGAATCGGCAGAAACGTGTGCTGGTATAATTTCACAACATAGATTAGAAGGAAACACATCTATTTCGAGTTTGCCAGTACCAATACAGGGTCACTTCGACCAAAGCCATCCAAGATTTCTAGACAATGCTGGTAAACAGCGTGTAATGAATAGTCTATCAGCTCTCATATACAGTCAAGAGAAACCAACAACAATTTGGACATCAAATGATGTAGACAAGATACTTGTAAATGGGAACGAAATGTATGAATTTCTGCAGCGGAGTAGCACAATTCATCATGATCTCCTAGCCATTAATGACATTCGTGGATCAGTGGAATATACAAATGGTAATATGTACAATTTTGCATTTCAAGAATCACTAATGGGAACACTGGGTAATACAAGACAAAACCTAGATGAACTGCAGTTTGTAACACTGGATGAAGCATTACATGCTGCTTTACTTCAGAACAGTAGTGATGCTGCTATTGTAAAATTCAAATCAAATCAATGGCTTATCGAGCAGATGATATTTTCGAAGTAACAGCTGTCAAATTATTGAGGATAATTTCAGAGAGTTGTACTTATGAGACACCAACGAGTTCTGAGAACACTACAGGATTGAGTGAAGAAGAAGCAAATGATAGACTTCTGTTATATTTTCAAGATCAGAAAAAGAGACAAATGTTCAAGCAGAAAAAAATGTTCAACTGACAACAAGAGTGACAAAACAAGTAATTCTTGTACACGGCGAGAGTACATGCGTACGTACATGAAGAAAACGAGACAAAGAAGTTCAAAGATAGAAATATTGAAAGAGTCTGACAAAAGACGCAAATCAAGCGCTAGAGAAAAATGTCCAGAAAAGCACAGATCAATAGATGTCCAAAGTAAACGGAAAGCAAGGAATGATCCAAACTTCGTAGTGCTTGAAAAACAAAGTAAGAGGAGAGCCAGAGAAAAAGAACCGGAAAAGCACAGGGTAATAGATGTCCAAAGTAAACAGAAATCTAGGAAAACAAATCCGGAAAAGCACAGGGTAATAGATGTCCAAAGTAAACGGAAAGCAAGGAATGATCCAAGCTTCTTAATGATTGAAAAACAAAGTAAGAGGAGAGCCAGAGAAAAAGAACCGGAAAAGCACAGGGTAATAGATGTCCAAAGTAAACAGAAATCTAGAAAAACAAATCCGGAAAAGCACAGGGTAATAGATGTCCAAAGTAAACAGAAATCTAGAAAAACAAATCCGGAAAAGCACAGGGTAATAGATGTCCAAAGTAAACAGAAATCTAGAAAAACAAATCCGGAAAAGCACAGGGTAATAGATGTTCAAAGTCAACAGAAATCTAGAAAAACAAATCCGGAAAAGCACAGGGTAATAGATGTTCAAAGTCAACAGAAATCTAGAAAAACAAATCTGGAAAAGCACATGGTGATAGATCTGAAATGTAAGCGGAAGTGCAGAGAAGATTCACAGCTTTTGGAACGAGAAAGATTACTGAAGAGAAAAGCTAGACTTGATCCAGCGTTTTCACAAGCGGAGTCAAAGGCAGAGACAAATGCGACAGGATGGAACTTTCCTCGCGATTGAAAGAATGAAACAATCTGAAAGAAGAAGGCATATTACACAAGAAGGGAAAGCCTTGCACGGAAAACGAAAACCAGAAGATCGAAAAAAAACCAAGAGTATTATCAGCATGAAAAAGAACAATGTAAAAAAGACGTTTTGGACAGGATATAGACGGATGCATCAATGTTTTCCTCAAAAAAAACAGAAAAAGGATCAGAATATGTATGTACCTGTTGTCATCAAACGTGGTTCAGAGAAAGCGTAACAGAGAGTTTTTCTGTTCCTTCATTTCAAACATATAAAGATTTCTATACAGGATGCAAATCTGTAGATGGAAAGGAATGGATTTGTCACACATGCTTATCCTCATTAAAGAAACGTAAAGTTCCGAAACTCTCTGTTGCCAATGGAATGACCTGGCCTGATAAACCCCCAGAATTGAACTTGCACCCTCTCGAAGAACGACTTGTAGCGCTCAGAATACCCTTTATGCAGATAAGAGAATTACCACGAGGTGGACAGTATTCAACAAAAGGCAATGTAGTCAATGTCCCGATTGACATTCAGCCAACACTGAATGCATTACCAAGACAAATGGATGAACATTTCACAGTTTCTGTAAAACTGAAGAAAAGACTTTCGTACAATCCTGTGTGTTTTCTGAAAATGTGCGACCAACTGTTGTACTCACAGCTTTACACTGGCTTATGAACAATAGTCAGCTGTATAAGAATTCTGGTCTGGCAATTGATGAGAATTGGGTTAACGAGACTACTGATAGTGCTCAAGAAATTGTTCAAGAATTTACAAGATCACAAAACTTAAACGGCGGACTTGCACCTAGTTGTTCGGACACTGCAGATGGTAGACAATCTGAAATTATTTATTCGGAAGCATCTACAGATCCTGAGAACAAGTTACAAAACGAATTCTGAGAACTTCTACAGAGAAAAACTTCTTCTGCTCATGCCATGGAGAGACGAAAACAAAGATCTTAATGGTGGATATGACACATATGAAGGTCATCACCAAAATAGAAGTGCAGACATTTTACCATTGCTGCAGAAATACGAACACCATGTTGAAGAATTAGATCTAGCTAGGCAACAAGCTGAACAAGACCTTTCCACAGAGTTTGACACTTTAGCACCTACCACTGAAAAAGTGCAAGCAGAAGATGCTGAGCAATCTACCAGTCAGTCAGAGGACTTTATCCACTTTATTCCCCAGACACAATCCCAGAGCACAGCAGATATTGGTCAAGATCTTGATTTACCTGCTGCCTCTGTATTCGTTGAAACAAATTCAGTACTTCTTCCAGATGATGAATACCGGGCTTTGCTCCGATCTCTTAACATTAAACAACGAGAATTTTCAATGACGTTATACAATGGATTTCTACAAGGACTGACCCACTTTACGCATTCCTCTCGGGAGGAGCGGGTGTTGGAAAATCAGTAGTAATACAAGCTCTGTACCAACACTATATAGACTTCTAAATTCCAAAGATGGAGATGACCCGGATACTATAAAGATCTTACGAACAGCATTCACAGGAAAGGCAGCTTACAACATCAATGGGGTAACAATAGCCTCTGCTTTCCACAAGAAAATGTTCCAAACACAACAGCATATGTACAGTGATGAGCTAAATACATTTCGAACAACTTACAAAGATCTTGCTGTTATCATTATCGATGAAATCTCCATGGTTGGTAACAAGCTTTTCGCTTTCATGCATGACCAACTGCAAGAACTAACTGGTACTAAACGAGATTTCGGAGGGATAAGTATAATAGCTGTTGGAGACTTCTATCAATTATGTCCTGAAGCAGATTCATGGATCTTCTCTGATTTGTCCGTCGGCCTAGCAAGCAATTTATGGAAAAATCATTTCCAAATATTTGAACTCACCGAAATCATGAGACAAAAAGATGACTTGCCATTTGCCGAGATGTTAAACAGGTTAAGATTCAATCAACTCCTACCAACGGATAAAGAAATTATCACATCTCACATGATTTCTACAACGTCTGCAGACTATCCAAGGAAAGCTCTGCATTTATTCAGAGAGAACAAGAAAGTTGATCAAGATCTGAAAACTATAAAAGTAGACGTCTTCGCAGATACGGATATTATTTCCCCCGTGAACATGAACAAAGAGATTAAGATTCACTTGGTAGAAGAAATTAATAAGAAAGACAAACTCAGCCAAACTGGAAACCTCCCTAGTGTGCTGAAACTTGCGGTTGACATGACATATGATGTAACAGTCAATGTTGATGTCGATGATGGGTTGACAAATGGTGCATCAGCAATTCTGAAACTCATCGAGTACAAAGCAACATCTAAGAGACCAGCCATTGTATGGGTTCTACTTACCGATACAAACATTTTTAGCAAAAGAAGAAAACAATACAAACATCTCTATCACACAGATATTGATCAGCAATGGACACCAGTATTTGAAACAAAACGGACATTTCTTCATAACAAAAAACTTATCAAAGAATCCAATTTCCACTTGCCCCAGCAGCAGCTAAGACTGTTCACAAAGCACAAGGTGCCACAGTTGATGAAGTTGTTGTAGATCTAAGCTCCAGTTATAAACCACCACATGTTCATTATGTTGCACTGTCTCGAGTTCGCAAATTAGCAAACTTGCACATTCTTGACTTCAATGAGAAAGCATTGAAAGTGGATGAAAAGGTACATCAAGAAATGCCACATGAACAGGTACAATAAAAGCGTACCTGAGATACAACACATATCACGAATCGTTAGATTCTTGGTATGTGCTTTAGAATCGGTTAACCAGAAGACTATTCTGTGAAGTCATGTGACGCAGTCAGTATGTCGGCACCTCTTCCCACTTCCCTTATATGTGTTGTAATCACAAGAATCCACTTCAGTTGTGTTATACACCTCTGTACAGTATTGACAACTCCCAGGTAAAACTACTGTTTAACAATGCTAGATCCCTGCATTTACATATGGACGTTATCAAGAGTGATCCAAATGTACACAATGCAGACTTAATTGGAAATTGTGAGACACGTCTTGTAAATACAGACAGAGCTGATCAGTATGAGCTGCCAGGGTTTCAAACGTATAGATTAGATGAAGCTCTGTCATCCAACATGACCAGACCATTTCATGGACTAGTCGCATACATAAAGGATGATATAACTGTGAACAAAATCAATTCTCACGTCTATGATAACGTTGAATTTATCTTCATAAATGCACAAATCAAAAGAAATGATGTTCAAGTGATATTCATCTACAAAACACCAAAACTGTCAGATATACAACTAGAACACGTTGTACGCAACAATATCCAGCCATTGATAAATACACATCAACCGACTCTCTTTCTTGGGGATTTTAATATGAACTTGCTGGAGAAAGATAATACATTTGTACATTTCATGGAACAGGAATTATCACTTACGCAGTTAATCACTGAACCTACAACTGTAAATGGGACATTACTCGACTACGTCTACATCAGTGAAAAGAGTGTGCAGGCTGGCGTAATACCAACTGATTGGTCTAACCATGGACTTGTATTCTGTGCCTTTACATCCGTTTATTGAAAGTCATCTCTTTATCAGCCAACATATTTCTCAGCAAATCAGACAACAATCACAAATGAAAAACGAACGAATTTCTACACGAAAGCAAGAACGAATTCGAGCATATTAGAAATTTACTATTTGAATTCTAATACATAGATAATTCAAAGCATCTACTCCCTTAATCCATAATCAGACGTCAAATAAAGGGTCCCCATTCATAGCCAATTACGAAATTAGTTTGATTTGTCACTTTTGGGCACCAGATTACAAATATTTAAAATGCGGAAAATTTACATGGACTCGAGGCTTCTGGCACATAATTCAGCCAGTCCTTGAGTTACGCTCCACCAGTGTCCATGGATGACCTGCATGGGCATCTCCAAGATACCTGGACTTTGGCATCACTAAGATGCGCCGAAATGGGTATCGTGAAGAAGAGATAGAGATCACCAGGATGCTCTGACGAGGTGTGGATTCCTGTACTTAATCTCTGAAGTGTCTCCTGACAAGTGAGTACAAACCTTTTATTCTATTACATCACCAACGGTCATATAGTTGCCATACATTCCATTGCATTTTTTTGTCTTCAGTAATGACAAGTTGTAGCCAGAAAAAAAAAGATAATTATTCCTTTCTGAATCAGTGACCTGTCATACATGAATCAGTTGCGAAAAGTGGGAAAATTTCATAGTCATGATAGTCATAACCGCCATCTATTCCTTGGAGAGAGTTTTCAGAAATTCCTGGGATTTAACCGATTTTTTTCTTGAATTTTGTACACGGGTCGCCATTGCGGTCTATTTATGCAACATGTATTTTTAGTCCCATTCAAAAATTTATTCTGTATCCTTCTCCCAGTGACTCTCAGCTGCTTTCCAACCCTGAACCGGGAAACCTCATCCAGCGATGTCCTCCGTCTCTATGGGTGTGACAGATGTCCGAGCCCTCCCCGTAGAGCTAAGGCTCTTGACAGGAACATATGTACTTCAGTCAAACAAAGCTGTGTTCAACCAGTTTGCCGGCTGTGGTCTGAACATGCAGAGTTGTGAAAACATATCCTTGTCACGTGCGACATCCTTCTGGACACCGGAGACAAATTTTACAAAACTGTGTGCCGACTGCCTCAACACCTTCGACACGTTGCAAGGGCTCCAGTTGATATATCTGCCCCTATCATAGACCCTTCATCTCGTGTGAGCAACCCTGGGTGTGTCGCAAATGTGCTGGTTGTTCTCCGCCGATACCTGTACACTCTTCATTATCAGAGAACTGAACTCCTGAACACTCTGTGATGTCATCTGTAACCTTTCACGTGCAGAGCTTCAACACCTTCCCGCATATTCTACTTTTTTTATATGCCTTAATAGACTTTCATTTCCATATATATATGCATGAATAACACGACCCATAACACTCTTAGCATTGGAGGTGCTCCTATATACAGAAGGAATCTACAGACTATGAACTATGGCCACCTACCTGCCATCTTTAATTTCACAGTCGAACCTTGTTACTGGACATTCCATGTCATCGCGATTGCCAACAGGTTGACCTTGACTTTATGATTTCTTAATAAATATATATTGAACAACAAATTGTTCCTATTTATATGTTGGGTAACAGCATTGTCTTTGCCATTGCAGAAGTAAATTGCAGTGCAGCGAAGAAGTATTGATGTCACATTTGTTATACATCCGGCATTACTCCGGTCTGCTCTACTAAAACAGTTCTTTCAAAGACATTCATCTGTAAACTTCATTAACATGAAATGTTTCATTCTCAAAGATCATTGTTTCACAAAACATTCACATCAGTAACAATGGACAAAAAGATCCTCTTGTTATTAGCTTATAATTATCGGACAATGGTGGGCGCCAAGATCCTTCAGGATCTCTCGTTATCTTTATATGATGTGGGTACTGTAATCAAATAGTACTAAAGCCGATACAGATTGGAACAGTCGTGTGACATTATTTCTCTAAGCATGTCCCCTGTAAATTCAGTATGATCTCAAGCACTATTTGCTGAACATTCCGATCACTTTTTAATTCTGTTTTATATCTATCTTGACCTTGCCAGGGGGGGGGGGTACACAGAAACTCGTGTGCGAGGTACACAGTGGTTAATGGTCCGGACCTACAGGTCAACCGCTGCTAATGGGGGCAGAAATAGCCTGTGAAACGGAACATGCGCTGTGACGAAGTTTGTTGTCATTCTAAACAGGGAGCCTTCCATGTTATGGTTCATACTTTGACCTTCCACCATATTTAATGATATCATCAAATATAAAGTATTTGCTGATATCATGAAATCATTTGCTGATATCAGCAAATCAATTGCTGATATCATCAAATCATTTAATGATATCAGCAAATCATTTGCTGATATCAACAAATAAAGCGTTTTTGATGATATCAAATGATTTGCTGATATCAGCAAATCGGTTGCAGATATTATGAAATGATTTGGTGATATCAGCAAATATTTGCTGATATCAACAAATATTTGGTGATATCAGCAAATATTTGTTGATATCAGCAAATATTTGATGATATCAGTAAATCATTTCATGATATCAGCAAATATTTGATGATATCACCAAATACTGAATGAAAAGTAAAACGGCTTGCCATACGTGCTTTGGTAATGAAAATGTTTGTTATATACTTTGGACATGCCTATGTTGATAAAGTTTTAGTTAATCTTTAAGACAGACCTACAATAATCATAAATATGAAATGTGCCGTTCTGAGAGGCCTGTGTTCCATTTATATTCGTTTAATTAAAATATGTTAGTATGTTAGCCCACCATTGAATTAGTCGAATATTGACCTGGAACACATGCCTTAGGAAGTTGTGAGGAAGAAGTTGAACCTGTAGCCTCCACACTTTATTCACTGTAGTGACGAAACTGCGTTTTGAGCAAGTATTACACTTGGGCGAATATAACCATGAACTCCTCTGATTTTCCGTGAAAATATAAATAGTTTCAGACTTACTCAGCATTTGGGCATCTAACACATATGAGCTAGATTTGGTTACTCGAATATCACAAACAAGTGGATAGGTAGTTTCGCGTACGAGCAGACAATTCCGAAATGTGAACGACCACGGTAGACAACTGACGACGAAACCGAGTTGCGACATAGCACATCCGAACAGAATTATCGATGTTTCATTTTCCATATTTGGTCCTCTGTAGGTTGAAACTATCGGCGATGCCTACATGGTTGTGAGTGGCGTTCCACTGCGTAATGAAAACAGACATGTGGCCGAAATCGCAAATATGGCGCTGGATCTTCTGAGTGTGACGACTGCTTTTAAAGTCCGACACCGACCGCGCATGCAAATGCAGATGAGGGCAGGGATACACACAGGACCCTGTGCTGCTGGTGAGTCTACATGGAGGTTGGAAATGAAGACTGGATTTATGGAAACCTCACTCGTACTAGCATGAAGATCTTCTGAAACCAGGTTATATGTTTAGAAGGTCATGTTTCTACCCTATCAGCACGTATTCAAATGGAATATGAGTAGATTTGAGTTGTGTAATCGAAATTTCAACGAATCGGCAATTTACTACCACAGCTGTTTAACTTTTATCTATCAGAGGGGTAGTAAATGTACGTAATCTAGACTCCGATCTCCGAACTTCCTCTTTTTGTGGAAGCTGAGGTGGCTGACTGATCTAGGCCGCTTGCATTTACTGCTGGCGATTTGGTGCCAAACTCTGAGGAAGCGGGTTCGAGTCCGGCACGGGACCGACCCATCCAGCACTAGTATTTGTGCTTTACTGAGAAAGTGTCATCCTAAATATAATTGGATATAAACTTTTATATTGTTAATATGTAATTATTTTTTGTTGGACACTTTCCTGGCATAGCACGTAGCAGGAGTCCGACGCGATAACGGTGTTGGGAGTGCTGAGGCGTCCGAGTAGTTCAGAATACCTGCATATATCGTTTGCGATTCGGAGCCATACTCTGAAAATAATGGAATTTTAATACTAATTTACTTGATAAATCGCATTTACACACGTAAACTATCTGATAATGGTCAAAACTTCACATTCACAGGTGTTGTAGGCTTGACAATGCCACGTTACTGCTTGTTTGGAGATACTGTCAACACTGCTTCAAGGATGGAATCCAATGGCGAAGGTACAGGTTTAGTACACACTTTAGCAATGCGGCCTTCTAACAAATGTATACAAGAAATCTATTCTTGCGTCGTATCTTACACAGAGAGAGAGAGAGAATTAAGGTTCAACGTCGTATCTTACACAAGCACTTATATTCATGAATACCGGGACATGATGTTTGGTGACGTCTTCAAAGCGTGAATGAGACGCACTATACTCAATATAACAGATTGGAAATTCAGTTGGACTATATGATACTGTCATTGAAGGATGTTACGAACTAACCATCATGATATCTGTTGATTTTTTTAAATATTAATTGGATGCCTTTTACATGCACCCGTGAAAAGTTTTGCGATTACTGACGCGGTCTTTTTTTCGAAAACTGAATTCGGATTTGATACGCCTATACTGCATGTGGCGTAGCAATTTAGCAGTCGTCACATGCCCAAGAAATAGGGCAAACAAATCGATGTGGCTGGTAACATGCTACGCAGTAACTGTCTCGGGTTATTTATTAGCTTAGCAGTGAGAGGCATATAATAGAGTCAGATTGCATCACCCACGTACAGAACATGTCAATTTCCCTAGCCTCGACTGTTCCTCATCAAAAGTGTTTCGCTATGTATCCTTATCGTAGATATGCTCCTCCGCAAAAACAAATTCTGTAAACAATTCCACAATCACCAAGCCATATTATTATACCTCATTTGTATTCGATATTCGTAATGTTTCCATTGGTTCAGCGCCTGTCATGTGTCATTCTACAAAACGTGAGGTTCTGTGATGACGTGATCAAATCTTGTCGTACCGTTGAATAAATGTGATGTACCACGGCAGAGCGTTGAACAGTACTATTATTCAACGCAGATGTTCCACACTAAACCAGGAGTTGCCTCCCATATATATAACGCGCGACAGCAAACTACCCCGAAACGAAGATCGGTGTGTGTCTTCTGCTGCATATTGCTACAGTTGGTGATAGAAATTAGTGACTATGATTTGGAAATTGACTGAAATAAATTTGACATCTCCTGAATAGGTACGGAGAATGTTACTTTTCTGAACTATTCGACAAATAAGCCGAGGACAAACAGTCGATCTTGCACATGTCCAGCGTTGTGAAATCAACAACGGTCGCTCTGTGTTGAACATGCTTGTATGTTTATTTTGCCGTGCCACATCATTCTAAAGTCCCCAAATTGTTTTTAAGTATGACATTCGGTATAATAAAACAAGTATTGCATGTTGCAGCGAGGGACATGTCGATCTATCAGCTTTCGAAAGGTGTACAACTCGCGCTGCGCGCCCGTTGTACATCACCTTTAATCGAGCTGACAAATCGACATTACAAGCGTCTGGTCCGTCATTCATAATTCAACCGTCGTCCATTAGAGAATATCCGCGTCCATAATCCAAAGACCTATTCCATATTCCATATAACAGTATAAGCGCCAAATTCAAAAAGACAATCATAGTATACATAAACATAGGCTTGTTTCCTGCAAGAGAGAAGCGGTCAACAGTTTTCAATGATGCCGGCAAGACATCATGATGTTCCAAAAATAACAAATCCGTATCGCTGATCAGTATTCTTAATCCATAATATTCGTTGTAAAGTCGTCATCTAAAGAATGATGTATCTCAGTCACGCTTTGATTGTGACTGTTCATATGAGTACCATGAGGATCTTGAAGTACATGGGTCATACGGCCCCTAGCCCCGGGTTAAGCGGAATTAGACACAAGTTACGACACGTAACGCCATAGATCTTGCACGCTACGCTCGTACATGTCCAATGCTAAAACATGCAATATTTGTATACCTTTCGCAAGGGTAGTCTTTGCCTTTATGTAATTAGCATATATATGTATTTCTTTTTTGCAGCTTCAAAAATCCACGTTAGCCAGGATTCCCATGATGCGCTCCGATGTTTAGGGCATTATTTATTAGCAAAGAGGGGATTGGTCAGTATGAAGGTGAGAGAGAAAAACTCCGAATTTCTGAACGGTGTTCCTAAAATTATCTCAGAAAGTCAAGAACTGATCACGTGTCTTCGACTTGTAAAGATCTCGTGTTTCCAGGAAACCGTTTCGTCAGTATTTACCTCAGTCTTCTAATTGACCAGTTATGTCCATAACTAGACACTATGGCACTGCATTATTCACCAGACGAACATTGGTTGCGAGGAACTATCTCTTGTGCCAGTATGATGAGACTTCCAGTGATTATTCTGTTTCCGGTAGCTTCCAGTATCATCCCTTTTCGTGGGTGACCGGGTGCTGTACTGGCTGGGCTGATCAGTGTCCAGAATAATAGGAACTGTGAACACTCTCGTGTTCTGGCACATGTAGGCACCGTCGTGATATGACTGAAACAATGTTGAAAACGACGTTAAATCCTACTCACTCACTCACTCGTGCTTTAGTTATTCTGATTATATGCGCTGAAATAATGTAGTCAATCCTATACACGATTTCTCAAGAATCCTGTTAGAGGTATTCTGGTCATACCATGGAAATTTCATTCATTGGATAGTCAATCATATCTCAGAAACCCCTCTCTTTTATTTTACAGGGAAAGGGGGAGCAGACCACGTATTGGCTACTTGGGAAAGAGGGATACGTGAAGCCTTTACCAACTCCCTGAAAATGAACATACCGAAGGAAGAACTGAATCTTTGAATTCCTCATCTCATAAAGAGTGACGAAACTGGCACTGTGCCGATATTTACACTGGAACTGTTTGTGGATACTAACGCTGAGCTGAGCTCAGGCTGCATTTTCCGACGTGTTACCATGACTTCGAACCCACGGTTAACACGGTGGCATAACAGAATTAGCCTTACAGCGACAACTTACAACCATCGATAAATTCAACATTATACAAGATTTGCGTTATTGTTGATGTTAAATAAGCTACGTGAGTAATGCTACATGTGGACGGATAACTGCTCGTCTAGTTGGAATAATAAATATACCATATTAATTACGAGTGAACAGTCCTAATATTCTTTCCAATATTCACTGCATGTGGTCAACTACCACTATTCCTTTGTCAGCCAGATCTTCGGATGGACATGGTTACAGCAAGAAAAGAGAGCAATGTTATTCCACCAGGAGGTACATGTACACTGGAGCCTACAGGGGCTTCCCAATATCAATAAGTCTAGACTGGTATGGAGGCTAAGACTGTCCGGTGGCTAAGTGTGCCCAGCTTCTATCTTCTAATCAAACTAGGACACTTTCCTTCACATTGAGGACAAGTGTCCGTCTTCGGTTGCAATAGAAAAGGATATCAAAATGGACACTAATCACCAGGACATTCTTATTCAGGACACCGGCTCGGAGGCACACCTGTAACATACCAAAAGAAATATGTTCACGGCAGATGGATAAACCACGGCTTTGTCTCATTCTCGCGTATACGGTTATTTCGCATTGATAAAAAATGTTTGATTAAATTTATATAAGTCAGCGAAGTATCTCCCACGAATCCCTTTCTGGACAGTAATATTCCAGTGGGACCTGCATATGGCGTATACATATCTCGCTTAGTAGCATTTCCTAGATCCTGTGTTAAATGTGACGATTTTAATCAACGTCACAAAACATTGGTGCAGAAACTTAAAAAACAGGGCTATTCCACCAAGCGCCTACACTCAAAGTTTCTCAAATTTGGCGATACATATCGCATGCTGATAGCAAAATACGAACGTAGCGTGCAAGATCTATGGCGCTACGTTTCGTAACTTGTGTCTAATTCGGCTTAACCGGGGGCTAGGGGCCGTATGAACCCGTGTACTTCAATAACCTCATGGTACTCATATGAACAGTCACAATCAAAGCGTGACTGAGATACATCATTCTTTAGATGACGACCTTACAACGAATATTATGGATTAAGAATACTGATCAGCGATACGGATTTGATATTTTTGGAACATCATGATGTCTTGCCGGCATCATTGAAAACTGTTGACCGCTTCTCTCTTGCAGGAAACAAGCCTATGTTTATGTATACTATGATTGTCTTTTTGAATTTGGTGCTAATGCTGTTATATTGAAAATGGAATAGGTCTTTGGATTATGGACGCGGATATTCTCTAATGGACGACGGCTAGATTATGAATGACGGACTAGACGCTTGTAATTACATTCTACTTATTTGTTTACTTATATTTTCGAAAATTCTGTTCTATATGAAATCATCTAGAGATTATTTCACTATGTTCATTCATTTTGATTATTTATTTACTTTCATCAATTCATATTTTCCATTATCCAATATCAATCTATACACACCTAAGAGAGGACTTCTTGCTACACCCACTATATAATCTATTATGTCCACCATACATGCCTACTATAACCATATACTGTAATTTATTTGTCTTTATTCGCCAGTTTGTTTAGATATATTCTACTCTTGCTGCTAAAATTTTACACATTATTTATTATCTATGGGCTAAAAGAAGCCCGTCGGGGTTTTACTCCCGTCATTTATACAGTTACTATATATTCATTTATCATCTATATATATATATTCTCTGTTCGGAGAATAAAGTATTCATTCATTCTGAACTATATTTATATATATATGTATTTCTGTATGGAACCTAAAGTATTCATTTCGAAATCTACAATATATTCGCCCGGTCCCAAATGTTATATGATCGGCGTTACTGGAAATTTGCAGGAATATGAGTTAAATAAGTTAATTGGATCCTTGACGGAGCTGATAAATACATATGTAAGTCCAGTATATTTCCTGAATATATATATTCATTTTTCAATAACAACGATGCCAAATTTCGTCAAATTTGGTATGAAGTTGAGCAAAATATCGCCAAAACCCGACTTTTTTTTGCGTACGGCTGTAAGCCAACTGGCGAACATTGCCGCTTGACAACAAGTGTAATTCAAATATGACAGGATTAGCTCCCTTAATTCTGACGGTTATCTCTGATCATGAGCATGGAGTCCTGTGCATACTCCGTGATAAAATGGTATAACTATGATAAATGTGCAGCAGATTACCCTACAATTTGAAGAATGGATTATTATGCTTATCATACTTTGATATTTCGGCAACTTCAAATCGAAAATATACCAGATATCGCTAGTTAGAGATATTGCTCTAGAAAATAAACTACTCAGAAATTCACAGAGGACATCTAGAGCTGGTCACGTATAACTGCACACTCTCTCCGAGTCCGATCCAATCAATCAATCAATTTTGAATTTGGATGGCGCATTAAATGGTCTCCAGTTGTACACCAGAAAAGTAATGTTTTCGTCATTTTCTTCAAAAATACTGCCTTTCTGCGAGAAAAGGAGAAAAAAGCTATTTTATTTTACATCAGATTATTATTTACTAATTTATAATTGAGTTTTCTCGAAGAAAACACATGAATAAAAAAATGTGACCAAAAAAAATCGTCGAATGCGTTTTGTGAAAATGTCATCGTGGTGATCATCTTGCATTAGCAGAGCTTGACCCAAGGGTATAGTGTATTTAGTTTCAGCTCCCTAGCTCAGAGGGTAAGAAAAATATTTAGTGGGGGGGGGGATGGGACCCCAGTCCTGGACATAATATGCTCAAAGGTTGCGAGTTGAACACGCCGCAATTTCTCACTATGATCACCTTTTTAATAGAAAGTAAATTTCTTGATATCTAGAACATACACAGCTTTCTAAATCTGTCAGATATGATGTATCAAATTTTCAATATTTCGGTCCAAGATGGCGGACAAGGATGTCAGATGAGAGGGAAATTTTAACGTAAAAGTGTGTATTTTTGGAGCAAAATAGATCAAAGAGATCTGACATATTGTCAAATGGATTTAAATATGACAGACGAAGATCATGATCATTGAGGTCCAAGATGGCTAATGGCACATGATGTAAATATCACATCGCAGAGAATCAGCATATGCGAAAAGAACCTTAGTGTTACAAAGGAAATGTGTGTAATGTAACTGCTAACTGGAAAATCACATAATGTTATTATATGACTCGAACTCACAATGCGCCTTGACGGACAAACGCTCTGGCCCATTGCGACATATTCTCTCGCAAAACCAGGTTGCGTTCCTGTTGCTTCAAAGAAGTAAATCTCTGAAGCAACATGGAACCCAGACACCCACTAACGAACCTATAAAAGACAGCACACAAGATATAGACAGGACGTTTACATTGGTGCAATAAAAGACAAGTGCAATGAGAGTGCCAGACACCACATTATCAAGTTCCTGTTAAGTGTTTTGTCCCAGCAAAATGCATTGAAGCAACAGGAACCCGTGCCCATCCATCCACCCGCCGCAAAACAGGGAAGTTTCCAAGAAGGTGGATACGACTATATGTTGAAATTGCAAACATATAACAGCCCATTCGTTCTCACTTACGAAGCGCTCCATAGACGATCTTCTTGGTTTGGATAGTCCCTATATAATTTATACCGTTGATGATATATCCACCTTCACTTGATATTAATATTCATGGAAGGGGTTGCATATGACGTATACATTTCTCGCCTAGTATCATTTGTCAGATACCGTGTAAAGTGTGGGGAGTGCGATCAACGACACAAAACTTGTTTTGCAGAAACTGCTCGTACAAAGATATCTCACCAAGCGCCTTCACACTCATGTTAGACCCTCGGAGCAAAGTTAGATGGTGGTACGCATATGTTATGGTGCTATGTCGTAACTTGTGTTTCACTTCGCTTCACTTGTGGCTAGGGGCCGTATGAACATTATGTAATAGAGTTCTTCAGGATATTCATTTGAGCAGTCATCCTCAAAATGGGACAGATGTGATAATCAGTCAAGGAAGGGCTTGGGGTAATTTGAAAAAAAAAAAAATACAACTGTAGATTTGTGGAATTGTTGTTTGCACATGCCAACCGAGACGGCAGCTTCGTGTCAATATCAGTGGACGAGTTGTTTATCAACAAAGGGGAGAAAGGTTGTCAAAGTTTAAAATATGATTTCAACCTTTCATTATAATCTTTGTTGATAATCGATTTTAATAGTGCAATAGACTAGAAATAATGTGTTCATATGCGTGCTCAATGGTTATTTTACGCGCGGTTAGTGTAGGAAAGTTTATAAATTTTAGGAGAAAGAGAATTAAGGTTTAACGATATTCGGCAATATTTCTGCTATATAGCGACGATCAAACAAAATTATAAGTATTCAAGTTAATAACTTAGTAATCGACCACATTAAAACATACACACATTAAAACTTGTGCAACTTCTTCTTTCATCCGACTAAAAAGATCTTCTAAAGTAGCTGCTTGATAAACAGAATCTCTTACAATGTTAAAATTTATGCAGTCGATAAGAATATGTTTCACTGTGAGATCTTCGTAGCATGGAATACACGTTGGGACTGGCTCTTTTTTAGTAAATGTTCGTGAGTTAATCGTGTATGACCGATATTACATCGCCTGATCATGGCTTGATCGAAACGTTTCTAGATGTTCAGATGAATATTGCCTACGGATTTGTTTAACTCATGAAGTTTATTATTCACAGCATCCCATAAATATTGAAACAGCTTTCTCAAATAAGTACAGATAGAAGGTCTAAAATAGCTATATGGGATTCCAACAGGATCAACCTCATTATCTAGGGCTGGCGCGGGCTTCGCGCAAGGGCGTCCTAAATTATAAACTTTCCTACACTAGCCGTGCGTAAAATATCCATTGACCCCGCCTATGAAAACTTTATTCCGTAATTGAAGATTCCCATGATACTGTGCAACCAATATTAAAGCCCTACAGGTTTTAGTTTGATCCGCTAGCACTTTCTGATGGAGTTCAATTTCGCTTTTCCTAAGGAACATTGAAGTTCCAAATCGCTACCCTCGAGAACATTTTCAAATGTCCAAGAAGTTATTCCATCAATATCATTTATAGCCACAAGCTCTTAAATACTCAGTTAATTAAATACTTACAATGGACCATAGCGTGGTCTTTGAACTGCCTTAAAGATAACCCACTAAGGCACATTTAAGTCGTACATTTTTAACCACTTTCTAGAACCTAGAAGAAATCCAAACACATAGAAGAAGCAAAGGTTTGAAACGCCAATGACTTCTCTTGAACATCAGGAATGAAGTGATTATCGTCCCCAAAACTTTGAGGAAAATCTCCCAAGTTTAATTGCTCCCTTAGGAGATAGCCATTAAAATATAAAGGGTAGAAGTGCAAGATTTATGGACCACATTCGTCACCCATTGAAAGTTTCTCTCGCTTCATATTGATTTCCATATGTATTTGATATGCCAATTTCTTCTGTCAGTCTGAGAAAAACGAGAATTTACTAGTCCTCTCTCCCAAAATCATTTACCTAAACGAGAATTTACTAGCCCTCTCTCCAAAAATCATTTAACTTAACATGTTAACTTGACTAATTTTCACATTACTCATTCCGTTACGTATTTGATTCTATATTTGGAACTTTTTAAGGGAACGCTTTGTTACCTATCAATGAATCATTCATGAAACACCATTCTCTAAACCCAATAGTAATAGCGTATAGTCCGTCATTCAATATTCAGCCGTCGTCCACTGAAGAATTTCCGCGTTCATAATCCAAAGACATAATTCATATAATAACATTAGCACCAAATTAAAAGGATAAATCATAGTATACATACAACTAAGCTAATTTCCTGCAAGACCGAAGCGGTCAACAATTTTCAATGATGCCAGCAAGACATCATGATGTTTCAAAATTATGAAATCCGTATCGCTGATTAGTTTTCTTAATCAATATGATATACGGTATAAAGTCGTTATCTAGAGTATGATGTATCTCAATCACGCTTTCATTGCGCCTGTTCATATGAATACATGGGTTTATATGGCCCCCTAACTCTGGATTAAGCGGAATTAGACACAAGTTACGAAACGTACCGCCATAGATCTTGCACGCTACTCTCGAATTTTGCTTAAGCATGCTATATGTATCGCCAAATTTGGAAAACTTGGATTGGAGGCGCTTGATGATATAGCCCGGTTCTACAAGTTTCTGCAATAATTTTTTGTCTCGTTGATCAAATTCGTCACATTTAAAACAGGATCTAGTCCTTAATTGATATTTATAGGCAGTGGGTTACTGTTAATTTCACAATTTCGACTGCTTTCCTGTATCAAGTTTCAATATAAACTTTGTTGTACAGACGCTGTCAATATCAATGTTGAAATGATGTTAGCCATTCAGCAAGTTCTCTTTTGTACAAGTCCTCTCATGAATATTTATAATTCATATCGTTTCTCAATAACAGAAGACATCGCTCTTATGTTACCTCATTTCATAACAATATAATTCTTATCTTTATGATCCATAACCCAAAGTTTGCATCATAAAGGCTTCGCCAACATTCCTGACTTCTACGACATTTTTTGCCACAAAAAGCAAAAGACAAAGCACCAATCTCTCCATAATTGAATCTGTGAAGCCAGAAATTCATTGAAGAAATAGCCAATTTCATATAATATTTCCAATAAAATGTATGCTATTCAACATCATATAATAATCGTTGGTGTCCATATCGACATGAAGTAACTCCACGGTGAAACATATCCGTATCGACTGCACAGATTTTAAGATTGTAAGAGATGCTTTTCATCGAGCGACTACTTTAGAAGATCTTTTTAGTCGGGTGAGGGAGGACTGCGTCTTGGGTTATTTGAGAGAAATCGGTTTGTTGCATAAGTTTAATGTGTGTATGTTTTAATGCGTTGGATTACTACGTTATTGGCTTGAGTACTTATAATTTTATTTGATCGTCGCTATATAGCTGAAATATTGCTGAACGCGACATTAAACCTTAAGTATTTCTCTCTTTTTTTTACCATTACTAAACCTTTTATTATATTATCATTACCATTATTATTATCCAAGCCAAAACGTTTTTCTTTAATTGTTTTATTTTTTTATTATTTTTTTTTATTAATAATTTTGTATGTTTAATGTCCCTGCGTAATTTCCTTCCTCTCTACAAGTTCCTTTGTAGTGGACTAGAAACTGAAGAAAATTTGTCCCATGCAAGTAGCTTCAGTACCTTGACTAGGAAATGCATGTATAATCCAGATGACGCATGCGCACAATGACCGCATGCGGATGAGACATTAAACAAAATATTGCCTAAAGATTACTCCGAGACAAGAACAGCAGTTAGTTACATTCGTCATTTGTTTTAGGCATATCTTATTTACTGCAAATTTACCGAGGTAAAGGTTACGAAGCAATGCACTTTGAATCAACAAGTTCATCTAGAAACAGTCGGGTCAGTTTGTAATATTGGTCATAGTGTTGATCCACAAGGTAAATTCCGATGTACAGGTACGGCGTATCACGTTGGGCACACCGGTTCGCGTCAGATCACCGAAGTTAAGCAACGTTGAGCTCGGTCAATATTTGGATGGGTGACCGGGTGCTGTACTGGCTGGGCTGATCAGTGTCCAGGGTAATAGGAACTGTGAGCACTATCGTATTCTGGCACATGTAGACAGCGTCGTGATATGATTTAAAAATGTTGAAAACGACGTTAAATCCCACTCACTCACTCACTCACTCCGATGCACAGTCTTGTTGAAAGTTGCATATTCGTATATTCCCAAGCCTGTTACACACATAATGTTTAAAAAAGGATTTTTTTTAAAGTCTGGTTATGTATACACACGCGATCTGTAGTAATTGTTCCATATCCATTCATCTCCATTCTCTTTCTGTTTGCACCAGCGGAATTCCCATAAATATATCGAGGTTATTTGCCACCAGGCGTTGGAAACTGTCGTTAACCCGCACACCGTCATTGTTACATTCTAGTTACGCAAGCCGATCACAATAGTCTTTGTGAACGAAAACCATGAACATGGGTTGATGCCGTGCAGAACTAGATGAATCCATTATGCAGGACACGTCTCGGCGAACCACACCGTTGAAGGCACGTTTTACACAACAGGAATCCAGTTAACTGGCATGGGTGTTGGAATGTTTTCCAAAATAGAAAACGTCTAAACATACACAAAATTCCATCACTGAATATACGGGTCAAAGTTAAGTCTCAAGGGAGATAGGTAATGTCCATCCTCTCTAGGTTGTTAAAGGATATCCGCAGCCTACATACCCACTCAACTTCAAACAGTTCCTTGGTGTCATAGAAAATGATTGTATTAGGTCTTCCCTCTCATTTCTAATCCTAAAATCTAGTATTTTACGAAAGAAAGACAGTTTTCCAGTTTTCACTCCGAACGCGTAATCTTTGACCCATGACGTCATGAAGGGAACTCGCCAATACTATATAGATAGAAGAACCGCGAAAATTCCCTAATTTATCTGCCATATTTTCGCGTTATATCAAGCAGTTGGACGTTTGATGAGGCTTCCAACATCACTCTTATTAATATATAATTGTATGTATCGCCAAAATATGTAAAATTAGCGCTAAAGACGACAGTTTATAAAGCTTCCGGATCGTCATCCACCACTTGCCACTACATTCACGCACATGTATATGTTGAGCAGCCTACACTGTGTCGAATTTATCTGAGTTACGATAATCTTAAATTGAAAAGACAAGCGTTAACATCGACGATTATCACCATTTTTATCTCTAAACAGTTATGCTCATCAACTGCTTGTCAAAGACTGTGAAAACGACACATATGGGACGGCCGCTCGGAGAAATCATAGGGGGTCTAGCACTACCTCCAGTGGGGCCTTCTATAGTACGTGAGAACAAGGCCCTTGAGCCAAACCACTCACCAGATGTAGTTGTTGGGAAAGTACCGGACGGGCAGTATTTGCCGAACCCGTTGACCATAACCAATAAAATAATTTGATTCTATGTCCACTTACTTTTAATAAGACACCTTGTTTATGAGTGACCGTCCATTTCTTACTTTGCAAGACATAAAATCGGACGATGGTGGTAAAACTGTCCACATCGACACATTTGCGTACACTTCGCCATATTCTACCGTATTCTGTTAGGCCTTTATCCGGCGGAGAACAGACTCGAGAAATCTGATAAATTGCAGGTTTCATACAACTTCAGAAACAGATATTGCCTGGGCTTACAAAAGATATAGGTATGAATAAATTTCGTATTATTCAAGAGGTGTTGTAGATCTGTAATTTTGAACAAGTAGGGCAGCACATGACTCAAAAATGGAGGGTTACGTTGGGGTTACGTCGGTAGACTTTAGATGATTGGCTGACGAAGTCACGTGGTATTGATTTCAGGACATTCCCTCTCGCAGTTGCCGAAAGTAGGCTGAAAATGGATACACACGATCCCTGGGTCAGTCTTACCGCCCAGATGCGTACAGGTTGCACATCGCCACTCTGCGTGTAGTGTTTGTCGCGCGTTGTTGTGGTACGCAATCGGCGTTACGATCGATGCAAGATGGCGGCGATGTGGACAGTTTTACTCCCTTGTCCGAGTTTAGATGTCTTGCAAAGCTAGAATTGGACAGTCACTCATGAACAATGGGTCTTATAAAAGGTAAATGGACATAGAATCAAATTATTTTATTGGTTGTGTCTCGGCAAATATTGCCCGTCCGGCACTTTCCCAACAACTACATCTCGTGAGGGGTTTGGCTCCGGGGCCTTGTTCTCACGTAATATAGAAGAAGGCCCCACCGGGGCCTAGCATCTAGCATCGTTTGCTCCGCAGGCGAGCGACAGAAGTTGGCTGATAATAACCGCTTCGAAAAATTGACTGCAAACCTTTCGTCTCGCTTCATTGTAAGATTTAGTGGTTCGGAAAATAAAGCTTAGCTGAAATATTCAACAAATCAGGAGAAAGTACATGCGTTGAGAACAGAGGTCATTTGTGAGAGCAATGTTTTTAGCAGAGAAATAACCCACTGCCGTAGCCTACAGATTCCATGCATGTGAAACAATTTCTCAACTGCTTAATGCATACTTCCCAGCAGACTTTTTCACCCAAACTGTGCTACCTGTATGTGAAGAGAAACCGAAGATTTCTACTGTCTACAAGACAATATCTCTGTGTCTGGTGAATAGTACGTAACTTGAACAAGCTTGCAATTTTCTCAATATATTTGCGCTGATGCATTTCTTCTAAATCGTGAAATTTGACTTATTCTGTTGGGTTTTCACTCGCGTGTATTTCCATAGGGGAAACTCGACCACGTACTGATCTTGCGTGTTTGCGGCCAATATCTTGATTTAAATATTCCATAACTGTAGCCCACAGAACAGTCCCACGATTGCCTCCATATACTCTAGAATTTCTAATCTTCTTCTGATAGCATGAGTAAGCCTCACAAGTGTCTGGTGATTTGTTCAATGTCTGTACCAGAAAAAAAATGTCTGTACCAGTACTGTAAATATAGGACTGCTTGCAATGCTTTCTTCGTGGTCAAGTTAGCCCACAAATATCTCATATTCGAAAAATTGATGATTTTTGTTATTTATGTGAACTATTATTTTGCCACCGCTCTACTTGTATGCGTGGTCAAACTTTGTGTGAAAATATGTTCCCAACTGCTCAATTAATTTAAGCCTCTCAATATAGAATGTGACTGTGGACAGACTGGCATGTTCCCTTGCTGACATCACAGGCTGACGTCACTGATTCTACTGTGTTTCCAAATATCGTGTTCCGTGGCTATTTTCTCCTCTTTCAGAAATTTTGAAAAAATTGAAAAAATCCTACTGTTCTCAGTACATATTAAATTATGTATTTCCATATTTTTCAGCCATTTGAAAATTCCTTTAACTACCGTCAATGAGAATCCTTCCAGTTTTACATACGATATCCAGCTATACTGAAAATGACAATGCATACATTTATTTTAAAATTATTACTGACTTTCACAGTAATTTACATGGAATGCAAAGTTTTCCATTTGTAGGAACTCCTTTCAAAATTAACATCTCCCATGGGAAGAGCTCTATAGGCGCGAAATGATCAATACCGGTACGTCATTACTTACACACAAAAAAAGAGCCAGTCCCAAGGTGTATTCCATGCCACGAAGATCTCGCAGTGAAACATAATCTTATCGACTGTATAGATTTTAAGATTGTAAGAGATTCTTCTTTTCGAGTGACTAATTTGGAAGATCTTTTTAGTCGGGTGAGGGAAGACTGCGTCTTGAGTTATTTGAGAGAAATCGGTTTGTTGCATAAGTTTTAATATGTGTATGTCTTAATGTGTTGGATTACTAAGTTATTAACTTGAATACTTAGAATTTGTTTGGTCGTAGCTATATAGTTGAAATATTGATGAACGCTCTAGACCCGACATACATTAACTAGCCACGGGTGCTTCATGATTGACTAATTTAATTTAACGATTTTAATGCCTAATTCATGACTCTCACCAATCCAAAATTCATAGTTACCGGTACCGGTAAGATAGATGTGTGAGAAATGGACATCGAGCTCAGGCTCACTAAAGAGAAAATATTTTTGATCTTAATGGCGTGGGTGACGACAGCTTTCAATCTCCATATATATCGATATCTAGACCGGCTGTCACCATCGTGATGCAAAACTCATTATTACTGACTCCGAAGAAAATCAGTTATCGTTGACTGCAGGCTTTCCTGCTCAAATCATGATATGCCGGACCAAATCAGTCCAGGCAAAGTTCAATCGAGATTCGATTTGACTGGGTTCGCGCAGATTATTGACAACGTGCTAGATATCTGGACACTCAATCGTTCATCCTATCTGTGAATTATGGAGTCGTAATCAGAAACTTGAAAGTCCGGTAAAATCCGGATTTTTGATGATTTTACCCGCCTCTAACGTGTTTGTTTTGGCGCGACCATCCGATAATTTGGATTTCTCCAACAACAACCATGAAAAGCATGCTGCAACCTTTTCAGGTAGGTTCATTAGCTTGTAAGTTTATTTTAACATGTTCAGTGGCTATATCTGATACTGTTATAATGCGACGTTTAGTTCAAAGACGGTAATGATCGAACGAAACTTATAAAGGATAAGTTATAAGCGTGTTTCAGGCTCAACATGTGATGGTTCCCAATTTTCTTCCTGATCGCTGACGTTTTATTTTTGTATGTGTGTGTGTGCGTGGGTGCGTTTACGAAAGGCGTATAGCGGTGGCATTTATATGAATACACACCTTCATACTGGGGACACCCCTCCAACCAGGGACGTCCCCAGTTTGACAAAGACTGGGAATCTGTTTGTTGCCTGTTTTATTATGTTGTATACAACACTACAGTGAAAAAAAATAAGGTACATGCCCCGATTGGGACTGGAGAAATATCAAAGGGGTGTGTTTGAAATTAAAAACGGGTGTTTGCCTGATTTTCCACTCTTTGGCGGAGTGTTTTCATGTGTCCCCACTCGTAGAGTGGAATACGGGTTTCGTTATTTCAAGTGCTGTGCAAATGTGAACTGGTATGAATGTGTCATGGAAATACTGAGGCTACCCAGAACACAAACCAGTAAGAGGTTTCTAAAATAGCGAATAAATGAGAAAGTCTCCACTTGTATGGTTGTCGGTGGATGTCCCCACTAAGCACATTTCGTAAACATGTGTGTGTGTCGAGCTCAAATGTTGACCCACGGGGGCTCATTACCTTAAGTATACATATATATTTAGTGTGTGTTGGGGAAATATTTGTTTAAGGCAGTGAGGGGATTTCCCTTACCCCCTTAGAATTCCAACAAAAAAAAGTGTTGTCAGCTGGAATTCCAACCCAAGTGTTTATCGAATGGCTTGGAATTTCAATAAAGTTCAACTTGTTTTTTTTTCCTTTTCCGCATTATGTGTGGGTTTGGTGTTCCACGCGAATATTTTTGGAATTTCAACAAAAAATACACGAGAGAGTTGAATGGAGTTTTCGGCGGCAAATAGACTGGAGATATATCCTGGGATGATAGTTTGCAAAACATGGCTGCGACAGTCGTGCAGGGTAAATAAATTGATTCATTGAGCAGAGGGATTGAGCAGAGGGATTGAGCAGAGGGAGTAAGAGCCGGCCGAGATTGTCCATGGCATCGATCGCTCTCCTGCACACATGTCACAGTAGCAAGGTATATGCCTTTAAGAGGTATATACCTGTCTGGTACCTTAGATGTGCCTTAATTATACCTTAATTTTAGAGTGTACCTTAACGATACCTTGTAGCCGAGTTGACTTATTGTACCTTCAATAGGTATATACCTCAACAGTACCTCTTGAGGTTCAGTAGGTGTGCCTTGAGAAGGTATATACCTGATCAGTACCTGGCAAAGTCTCTACCAGTACCTCCATGGTGCCTTATCTACTTAGCTTAATTTTCATCAAATTGAACTGTACCTTGATGGTACCTCTCAGACTTGGAATTTATTCAAGCCAATGCCCTGTACCTTCTTGGTATACCTTATGAACTTGGTTACTTTTACATCAACTAGGGGTGTACCTTGTTGGTACCTCCTAGACTTAGACAAAATAATCTGATGTTAAATAAATTAGTTTTTACTCATTTGTATCCGAAATAATGCAAAGATTTTGAAGAAACATGACGAAACCATAACTTTTCTGGTAGACCCACATTGCCGCTATTTTAAATTTATCTACGATCCACGATCTGGTCGAGGAGGTATGCAGTTACGTCCAAAGTGACCCTAATATGGTCTTCACCAACCATGTACACTTTCCCGTAGAATGAAACTTCGAGATTGTCAGAAGTGTTCTGGAGCAAAACAATTTGGATTGAGCAGAACTAATCCGCATTAACTTATTCTTGACATTCTGCAACAATAGCAAACTTACCAACAAAGAATACTTGGATAAATATTCATATCGCTGACAACATTCCCTCGTGCCACGGCTTAAAAAATCGTACATAGATTGATATTTTATTAAAAGTCTAACTATTTGCATATATGGGTAAAAAGCCATAAAATCCAATTAAAATATATACAAATGCCACTCTTATAGAGATATTAGAGACTAATACTAGAACAAATACATGAACGTACAAATAAAATTCATTTCCTCACGAATATAAAATACTTCTCCGTCGTTCTAGAATTGAGAAACACCTGGATTTTGCAAGAGCACTTCTGTGGGTTTTTTTCTGAAATACTGTTAACACATAGCTTTCAACTCCATAATTATTCTTAAATTCCCTATACCAACTCAGCTTACTACTGTTCATATCACTCCTCCATTTCTGTATATGTCGATCAAAAAGCCTTTCCTCTACATATTGAACGGCAAACTTGGGATAGTACGGTACATCGCATATTTTCAAAATCAAACGCTCATTCACATCATGTAAAACTCAAATATCCTTGACGCTGATCGTACATGTTTGTTTTATGGCTATAAATAAAGTTGATGCCGTGGCATCCTTTATAATAAGGCCTACATTGAATACATACTAAAACATTTCGGACGCCTGATCCATCCTTTTGGTGTTCTTATCTTGTGCATTGATGTTCCCAATATTAACACCACTGTTATCTAAATATACGAAAATACGAGTGTTCAACATAGGTGTTCTGTTGTTGAGTGCCTTTCATAGTGTTCTAGCAGAGAGTCATTACAATTTGAACAAAAGTGTTCACCTTTAAATTAGAATACAACTAAATGGATTTTTTTTTACCACTGCTGTTTTAAATTTTTCGAGAACACCAAAAACTAATAACTTGTGTTCAAAACTATTACATTAGAACACATTATCAGTCTATTTACCAATTTCTGTAGTATTGCCCATGGTAAATAACTGATCGTTTTCTGGTCTTGATCGATCATTTGAAAATTGCTGAGAGATTCTCTCTCAAGTCAAACCCGTAAAACTTGACTGTATTCTATTTTTTCTTCCTTTCCTTGGGTATTGTATTTCAGTCACTCTTCCATTTGTCCGCTTATATTACACGAATTTTATAAAAATGATACAGCCCGGGGTTAAGTTGAAATGGAAACAACTTACTAAACGTAGAACTGAAGATCGTCCACACTATGATATGCCCCTAAGTGGGTGAACAGCATGAGTTTTGTACTATGCCCTCTACATGACAACTGTACATGGATAGTCACGCATGTCCAGCTAATCATATCGTAGTTAGATATATCGTCGCTATATGGCCGAAATAGCGCTGAACGCGACGTTAAAACCTAACTCACTCACTCCGTGCATGATATTTTTCTGCAGATTTGGGAACATTGGTGTGGAAGCGTGCATGGTCTAGCATTAATGTTAATGAAATCGTCGAACACAATTTTTGACTTGAGAAGCTGAACGCAGCCGTGACCGAAATATGTTCCCGAGGTCGTGTTCCATATATATACATATATATGTAGTATCAAGGTTCAAATGACTGGGGAATTGCTTAAGTTTTCAATTTCGGAAACCTATTGGAAACTGTAGCAACACAGTTTCCAAGCCAGTTTCCAATAGGTTTCCGGAAATGGAAACTCGAGCAATAAAGTATGGATTCAAATATATTAAATAGTACAACAAAACTCAAACAATGAAGTATGTGAACAATCACTGCGCATCATAGTAAATGTTTCACTGTGTTTTAATTTTCTGAATCTGAAAGTACTAGCTGATACCTTGTACACTACTAGGAATGTAAACTATATGTAAGCAAAAACATAATTAGAGTTGATAAGGAAATAGATCGACGTAATTAGATAAAAAAAATCATATGACCACAGAGAACATTCTCACAGGGAACCACAGAGAACATTCCCACAGGAAACCACAGAGAACATTCCCACAGGAAACCACAGAGAACATTCCCACAGGAAACCACAGAGAACATTCTCACAGGAAACCACAGAGAACATTCTCTCAGGAAACCACAGAGAACATTCTCACAGGAAACCACAGAGAACATTCTCACAGGAAACCACAGAGAACATTCCCACAGGAAACCACAGAGAACATTCTCACAGGAAACCACAGAGAACATTCCCACAGGAAACCACAGAGAACATTCTCACAGGAAACCACAGAGAACATTCTCACAGGAAGCCACAGAGAACATTCTCACAGGAAACCACAGAGAACATTCTCACAGGAAACCACAGAGAACATTCCCACAGGAAACCACAGAGAACATTCCCACAGGAAACCACAGAGAACATTCTCACGGGAAGCTAGGGCAACTGTTATTGAAATACAACTTCGTATAAAAAAATCTTCTGGAATGGTCAAATCGCGGATCCTGCGCATCTTCACATAATCATGCGATTTATTCACTTTCATAAAAGGATGATTCTTGAAGATGTTTCTTGCATCTCAATCACGCGGTGTTTTTTTAAAAATATTATTTGGTGCTTCAGCATCAGAACATTGGGCAGTCAGAAGTCAATACCATTCTAGCAGCCAGACCTGCCAGTCGGAAGGCGTTGACGTCATTTGGCCAAGAGCTTTGGTCGAGTTGAATGTTCGGCATTTTCCGGTGGTTGATTCGTAATTGAAAACAACACACTGATGACGAGTAGCCGCACTGTTCCTCACACATTGCACAAGGTGATTTTCAGTCGTTTCCCATGTCGGCGATTCCTGGATATATCGCGGGTTGTTATTAATTTTCGTCAGTGCTGAAATGATTAAATCAATAACATAATTAGCCATTATATTTTCTAAATTGGACTTTGACGGGATAATTGATCGCGAAGCCCCCACTTATATGAGAAACTAAAAGGAACAAGGAAAATGTTCTATACGAGTTGTCTGTTATCGATAATGTTATTCTGACCTAGCTTGAATAGTAGATATACTGTCGGTTTATTGCCATTTTCCATTTTATCTTCATTTTCACATCAATTGACAACCAATGAAGATCCATCTTTTTTTATCGCAAATTCTCATCAAACTTACCGAATTAACCAAACCAAAAATATTCGGCCAGGCTCAGTTACTTTCCATGAACAGATCAACGTATAATTGTTTGTCCTATTTTAGTGTCCAAATAATCAACTTGAGATTTACAAAGCGGCCTAAAGCACTTGACCAGTTCAGTAAATCGCGAATTTCTATAACCTGACCGAAAATGCGTAACGAAATGCGAACCTTGGATGTTTTGTTACTGAAAACATTAACAATGTTCTAACCGTGCTTGATGTATGTGTACTTTTGTGTTGAATCACTTTCTGAATGTATATTTTCACGCCTTTTTTATCTAAGTTGTTTTCTATGAGCAGTTAAACCAAATCGTATGTAATAGTTTTACACAACTATACGACATATACAGGTATGTGCAGTAATCCTGTATCTTATTTAACATGAGGTTCAATAGTTTTAAAAGAAATATATATTTTAGAATAAATTTCAGTTCTTTTTTCCTGTTTTAGTATCCTATAATCGTGTTGATGATTTTTATTACTGTTCTACTATAAGCTTGTTACCGTTTATTGAAAACAGTCGCATTAATGAAAATTGTGCTTTATCTTCGTTTATGATATTCTGATTGCTTGATGAAACAGTCATGTTATTCAGATTGGTAATTTACTGGACTGTCCCTATTAGTTCACAAGCACAGAAGGTGACTCATGAAAGCGTTTCCATTTCTTGTATTGAAGACAGTCTTGCTACTGCAAAGGACCTTGCATCTTTAGATGGGTAAATGGTCCCAGGTCAGGTGCAATACAGAAGAACCAAAATAAAATACTTCCACTACCAGAAATTGACATAGAGTACAATTTTATATTGTATACTTAGAAAAATTTCAAGGCACGGAGTCTCAAGATTCTCGAGTAACAGGGCCGTGAAGTAGTGCAGTTGTGCAAAATAATTGATTCTAAGATAAAAACAATTCTTATTGTTCTCTGTAAACATATGAAGATAAATGATAACCAGAACCAGATTTGGTCTACGACTACGTATTGGAATAGCGAGTATGCTGTATCAAGTCGGTTCTGGTTATCGTTTATCTTGATATGTTTACAGAAAGAAATATGAGGTGTTTTCGCCTCAAAATTGAGGATTTGCACGAATGCACTACTTCAACGCCCTGCTATTAGAGAATCATGAGACTAAGTGCCTTGAAACATTTCTGAGTATACAATATAATAGTGTACATCATGCTAACTGAACAGTTTCTTGTATATGTAACATTTTATTTTTGGCACTTCTACCTCACCTGTTCTGGGGCCATTTACTCATCTAAACATACCTGGTCCTTTATTTTGTTATTTTCATAGTAGCAGTGTGGTACCTCGTTCTACAAAACGGTCGTCTTATTGAAACTCGTAATTCGCTAGATTGGTGGTGCAATCGTGAGTATGGCTACCAAATATTAATAAACAGTCGGATGTTCGGTGAATGTTGGACCTGAAATTCTTAATTCAAAAGGCACAGACACTCAGAAGCTATCCGCTGTGGTGGTGAGTTTCTTTACACACAATGAATTGGTAGCGGTGGTGACCAGGGCGCTGGCTTTTTCCTTCCTCAATGGAATATAGTTTTAATGTTGATTCTCTAATAAAAATTGCGGTCTATCGATCAGGAATTCGTATTTGATCAGATCAATTCGTTGCAGCTATTGATGTAAATATATCTGGCTAAGATTGATATGTGATTCTGGAATATACTTACACGCCTGTCTGGTCTTTCTTACTGGCTCAGACGACATGTCGGAATCTGGGGATAAACGCAAAGGTATGACAAAAGTAGCATACTATGTCTCATAATTGATCATCTTTATGTTAAAAAGACCCTGTATCTTTAGATTGGTAAATGGCCCCAGGTCAGGTGCAATACAGAAGTACCAAAATAAAATACTTAAGCTACGAGAAATTTTCCAATTGGCATGAAGTACAATATTATATTGTATACTTAGAAAAATTTCAAGGCACTAGGTCTCATGATTCTCGAGTAACATGGCCGTGAAGTAGTGCATTCGTGCAAAATAGTTGATTCTGAAGTGAAAATAATTCTTATTGTTCTCTGTTGACATATAAAGATAAACGATAACCAGAAGCAGATTTGGTCTACGACTACGTATTGGAACAGCGAATATACTGTATCAAGCTGATTCTGGTTATCTTTTATCTTCATTTGTTTATATAAAGAAATATGAAGTGTTTTCGTCTCAAATTTGGCGATTTTTCACGAATGCACTACTTCACGGCCCTGTTATTCGAGAAAGATGAGACTCTGTCCCTTGAAACTTTTCCGAGTATACAATATAATGTTGTACTTCATGCCAACTGAACAATTTCTTGTATATGCAATATTTTATTTTTGTCACTTCTACCGCACCTGTTCGGGGGCCATTTGCCCATCTAAACATACATGGTCCTTTCAGTAGGCTATGTAACATAGTTCTCTTTCATGAGTATGTTGAATTTTCATCTGAACCGATATGTTAAAACGGATAAAGCTCACATTTCATATGTGTTCATCGGATTTGTTCCTTGAAAATGTCCACCCGAATGAACGTTAATTCTTTGAAGAAGAAACAATAAAACGGATGTGAAAAATATATACAACATTTCGGAATTGTTCTTAAATTGACTGCGAAAACAGGTATCATGGAGAGGCGCATATATGAATCGGACCAATAATGTTAAGATTAGCTGACGAAGCAATATCACAAGATTATACTGTTCGTCAAGCTATGTGAACAGTATGTCTCGACAACTCTCACATGAACTGAATGTTGGAAAGTGATCTTGCTTTCCACTTAGAGATTCGATTAGCAGATTGTTCTTGGTGACATACAGCGGAAAAAGTTCTTTGTCCGTTTCCCAATGCGATGCTCGGATCCATGGGAATATCAAAATTCGTTACTTAAAAAAATTGTTAATTATGTACCGGGCTTCCAAAAGCAACCATACCCCGATAATATCGCGTCTAATACCAAAGTAAATGTTTAACCATTTCTGAAAACTTAGGCCGTACTCACGCACAGTTGCCATCGTCGTTGAAGGTAAGATTGCGTTGGTACTCTCAGACGATTTCGTATCGTTCGGTTCTGCATCTGTGAATAGACGAATAGATTATGCTGATGGTAATCTGTGAAATTTAGCTGACAAAGGAAGATTACAAGCCTATATTGTGAGTGATCCCGTTGTGCCCTGGTTAGCGTCTCTTCACCAAATCTCTCATCAAATGATTATCTCGACTAGCAGGTTCAGAACGCTTATTATTATACTTCACTGGGTATTCGTTTATTTTAATTGGTTGAGACACCATCACCTGATATTCCGCAATTCTCGATGTCTTATGAAAAAACAGCTCGTCAATGTGATGTCACACGATCTCGCGCCGATATCACACGATCACGCGCTGACGTCACACGACATAAGCAATGTCACACGGTGTCGCTCAGTTATCGCCCATGAACAGACTCTTTCGTAGCATTGTCGTCTGTTGTGATGTCATTCCGCTGTTATCACGATGGCGTGTGCACTGTCTTCGCTGGTTTTTTCTCTTTACACTGTACGTCTATTTGTATTGTTTATGTTTTTTTCGGTGTAATAAAACAGATATTGCATGCTGTGAGGTGTGATATCACGATTTGTCAGCTCGAGAAGGTGATGTTCAACGAGTGCGGAGTTGAACATCACCTTCGCGAGCTGACAAATCGCGATATCACGCCTCACAGCATGCAATATCTGTATATTATTACCAACGTTGATAGAGTGGACCACACGTATGCTGTGCTGCGACGTTTCAGTTATATTAATCATATCTCGATCGGTGTAGCGCTTTCGATATAAACCGGGAGCATTGTATAACAGTGTATGATAAGTGTATGAACATTCACTTGTGAGATTTCTGCAGACAGGTTATGATTGATAATTTTCGTGGTTTACTCTGAGAACGGTGTTGGTGCTCTCGGGGTTGGTTATTTCTATTTTCTGCCGATGGCCACCGTATGCCTAATCATGCCATGATGATCTCACGGTGAAACGTATTCTTATCGAATGCATAGATTTTAAGATTGTAAGAGATGCTTTTTATCGAGCGACTACTTTTGGAAGATCTTTTTAGTCGGATGAGGGAGGATTGCATCTTGTTTTTTTTTTGAGAGAAATCGGACTGTTACATAAGTTTTAATGTACGTATGTTTTAATGCGTTGGATTACTAAGTTAGTGACTTGAGTACTTAGAATTTTGTTTGATCGTCGCTATATAGCTGAAATATTGCTGAACGCGACATTAAACCTTAATTCTCTCTCTCTCTCTCTCAACTTGAGCTACACCGACATTTTAAAAGCAAGGAGAACCTGAGAATCTATTCTGTACCCAGATTAACTACACAACCATAATTTACTGCCAACAAGTGCAGATGATGTGTCGTGCATGCTGAATGTAACATCGCTCAGATAATCTCCGAGATATCTCGTGCCGTTCATCCGAACATATCAATACCGCATAACACCGTTAGGATAAATATTACCGTATTACTCACAGTTGATACAAAATTGCTGAAGAAAGAATACGATATGTTAGAGGATATACACAGCCAGAAAAAAGGTGATAACTATCACACCAAAAATGAGAGTTAGAACCATCAACCTTTTTGAGGATTACCTTAAAAAATGATGACCATCACCTCTGAAGGGAGATGAGCAATGATGGTAAATTTCGGTCATCACATCATTGTCACCATTGAACGATGATGGCTCTTAACTCATCACCTTTTAAAGGTGATAGCCAGGTCTGATGGGCCATCACCTTTTTCTGGCTTTGTAGACTTGTGTGGACCCGGACTGTTTAAACGAAAGCAGATGGTCCGTTAATAATGGACCTGACGTCTATAATCGACTGGGAAATTGAGGGGCAAAATACCAGTAGTCGCGCAAGTGACCAGTGTGTACATTTTCTAACAACGTAACAGCATAATTCTCTCAAATCTGACGTACACGTTGTCTTGTACGTGCTCAGGTTTATTATTCGTGTTACAATTTGCGTGGCACTCCTAATCTCCAAAAATAAATGCAAGGAAATAACATTTAGAAGACAGCCATGAGCTAGGTCTGAATTATGGAATGTTCAAAGATAATCGGAAAATAACACAATTATGCAGCAAGACATACGCAGGAATGTTCGATGGCTTAAGTGAAATGGTCTTTAACTTGATCGAAAACGATACATACACAGATAGCGTTTCAGCCATCATACCAAATGCAATGTAACATCAAGTTCAGTCACATCATATCTTTATGTCGCCGTCTGATGTCTTCGTTCACGTTGCGAACTGAAGTGATTCGCCTAGTCTCGCGAAACTTTTTTCATGACGTCATTTTTGAGTCGTATTCAAATATCTATTTTGAATGATGGTCTCGTTTATTTCTTGTATTTTCTTCGCATATCAGCTGGGCAAATCCCAGTGTGATCGTGAACTGAAACAATTATCTCTCAAACACTAGCAGCCCTGCGTGGTTTCCGGGGATTGACCTGGGATGTCGTTGTGCACACCGCAGGTCATGGTAAGAATAAGGCTCGGCTCCTCAGACAGCTTGTCGTAAGAGGCGACTAACTGAGGCACCCGTGGGGTTCCCAGATGTAAAAAGGAATAGGACCCAACGTCGTGATATGACTGAAATATAGTTGAAAGCGACGTTAAATCGTATTCACCCACCCATAATCAGGCGATATGGAATCGGCCTTACTCGATTAACTCACGAACATTTACTAAAAAAGCGCCAGTTCCAAGGTGTGTTCCATGCCACGAAGATCTCACAGTGAAACATATTCTTATAAACTGTATAGCTTTTAAGATTGTAAGAGATTCTTTTTTTCGAGCAGCTACTCTCTTTTTAGTCGGGTTAAAGAAGGTTATTTGAGAGAAATCGGTTTGTCAGTTTATCATCATTCTTTAGATGACGACTTTACAACGAATATTATGGATTAAGAATACTGATCAGCGATACGGATTTTATATCTTTGGAACATCATGATGTTTTGTCGGCATCATCGAAAACTGTTGACCGCCTCTCTCTTGCAGGAAACAAGCCTATGTTTATGTATACTATGATTGTCTTTTTGAATTTGGTGCTAATACTGTTATATGGGATATGGAATAGGTCTCTGGATTATGGACGCGGATATTCTTTAATGGACGACGGCTGAATTATGAATGACGGACCAGACGCTTGTAATTGATGTGATTACTAATTTATTAACTTGAATAATTAGAATATTGATCGTCGCTATATAGCTGAAATATTGCTGAACGCGACGTCAAACCTTAATTCTCTCTCTCAGTCTAGAGGATACCAACTATAGGAAACTGAAGAGTGCCCGAGTGGTACAGCACTGAACAACAGATAACTGAGTTGAGTACACACTGTTCTGACAGATGAAGGAGTATCTTCTCTCACAGTTCCATTTTCTCCACCTCCCCGTAGATTCCCACTCCCAAGTTAAGTAGTAAACACACAGTTCAGTTTTGGAGAACCATGACATCAATTCATCTGCTGATGTCCCTGACCAATCAGTATACCTAACGGGATCTCCTGGAACAAAAGAGAAAATGCCATAGTGAGTACAATTCTTAAGGAAGTTAATCGTGTGCTAGCTTCGGACGGAACACCCTGGCCGGTGTCAGTCATCGCCCAGAAATATACTGTCTGATCATTTTAATTGGTCTACTTTTAAATATCAATGGTTAAATCTGCATAATTTTTTTTCAGCATTTAGAACAAACTGAACTTAACCATATTTGTGCTCATAATTAATCAATTGCCAGATACTGCACCTCAACCCCCACCCTGCCTCATACGTATCCAGATATCTCCTCTTCAGAGATATACTCATCACCCCCATCCACCCCAACCCTGATGCATTTTTTTTAAGAGAATGTGGAAATGGTTACAAGGGCTACATTTACATACGTCTATAACAAAATTTCCGTTGGGATTTTCGATATTGAAATATTGTTCCTAGTTCCATGTGTATTATCTGAAAATTCAAAAACAATACAGCAATCTAGTGTTGCAAAACGTCGCGCAATAGAAAGTCAGAAAGGACCATTTTAGGACCACTTTTGTGAAGTGCAGGCCGTGCAATCTGAAATAGTACCGCCGGGCTGATTTCGAGGCCTGGTTTGTGCTGATGAAACGGGCGGATTTATCCTTAGTGGAACTGATTTTCGTAATTACAGGCTATCAATTGACTGGACTTTTTCCAGGCTGGCGATTAGGCCTGCAAACAGTACTTCTGTGGTATGTTTATTACGGGGATGATCAGGCTAGGCCCCATTAAAAATGCAAGGCCTGAAGTGGTTACTAACTCAGAAAGTAGAGGTCTATTTCTTTCTGTATATTCATACCATCTACCGCAGAAATTAATTCAGGACAGAGCGTCATCGTGTAGATGTTCGTAGAAGAAGAGAGTAGAAAGGACTATGCAAAAACTTTGCACTCATTGGATGGCTAAGAAACGACAGTAGAATTTACCTTCTGTGTGTTTTAGGTTAGACATAATTGCGTCTATCGTCAGTTCAACCTTCTACCGGTGAGGGAGCACTGTTATTTGAGAGAAATAGGTTTGTTGCATAAGGTTGCATTTTAAGGTCTGTATGTTTTAATGTGTTAGATTACGTAAGTTAATAAGTTGAATACTTAACATTTTGTTTGATCGTCGCTATATAGCTGAAGTATTGCTGAAAACCTTAATTATCTCTCTCATTTTGGGATAAAATTCTTACATATTTGCCAATCATAGCGCCAATTAAGGGCTTAAAGATACGGAATCCACCTGTAGACACTTCTACGCACTCTCTGGAATATGTCTTTGTACCGCTAAAAGTATGCCTTATAGCAATGGTAAAGTATGAATTTGTTGAAAGGACAGTTAGTAGGAATTCCAAATATGTGTGTTCACTGTAAATGTATTGGTTATGAAGATATTCGAATTTTTTGACAAATATTTAAAAAATGAGCTTTCTCTTTGAAAATGGCTATTTTTCTTAAAAAATATTCAATTTATCGTAACTTACATCATTATTTCCTGTACAAGACAACTCCAACAAGAAATCCATGTCTCAGTTTTGTCAATTTTGGGTCTAGCTCTTATCCCATTGATATTTATTTCAACTTCAAAGTTCAAAAGTTTTGTAAAGAAATATTCCAGTAAATGTCAATAGAATGAGACCTAGAGCAAAATTAATAAAACTGAGACACTGGTTTTATTATTGGAGTTTTCTTCTACAGGAAATGATAATGTAAGTTATGATAAGTTTAATACATTTTTGAGACTAGCCATTTAAAAAAATTTTTTATTTTATTTTTTTTTTTTTTTTTTTTTTTTATTAAATCCAAATATCTCCACTACCTACAGGTTTACAGTGAACAATCCTTGAGAATATTTTGAATCCTCAAGAAATGTGCTTTAAACAAATATATACATTACAATAGATATGAAGCGTACTTTTAGTTGTATAAAAACAAATTATAGAGATAGTGTAAAAGTATGAGCAGGATGGCTCAGTATCGTTAAAGGAACACCGATACATCAATATTAACGATTATAGTTCCTTCGAATATGTTATCGAATCACAGAAATATTGAAATTATTCATTACCCACGTAGACAATACATGATCACTGCAACAACACAGCGATGACCGACTGACAGAGCTTTAGTTTGGTGTCCGGTTATATACAGGACTAAAAAGACATTTTACAAACAAAATTATTCTACAAACAAAATTATTCTACGAATACAAACTGAAAGTCACACAGTCACAGACCAGCGGGAAATCTTAAACGAAATAAGAAATGTTTTCAGCCTCAAATTTGGATACCATAAACTTGGAAAATCTAGGCCTGCATACACTTACCAAGCTCTCCAACCAAGAATCGGAAACTTTAGAAGGATCTATTACCCCCTTGTAGTTATTACCACTTTGAAGAAAATGAAAACAACAAAAGTCCCAGAATAGATGGTTTTACTTGTGAATTTTTTAAGTTCTTTTGGGTGGGCTTCGGTTTAGGCTCGATATAGGTGCCACGATGATGTGCGTCTGTCTGTCTATCTGTCTATCTGTCTGTCTGTCTGTCTATCTGTCTGTCTGTCTGCAGGACCAAGTAAATGTTAAAGTTTTGGACTTAGAAATTATTCCCTCAGGACCAAGTAAATGTTGAAAGTTTGATCCTAAGGCCTGACCGCCGAACCCTCATATTTCAGATGCTTGCATCGGGCCGCTACACATATTGAACCCATCCACTACCCTCAAGGAGCATGCCCCCACCCCTGGGACCCCAGGACCAAGTAAATGTTAAAGTTTTGGACTTAGAAAATTCCTGTCCACAGCTTCTCAGCCTCACCTATGTCTCCTAAACTAAGGCAAGCCCAACCCCCCGAACTCTCATCTATTCCAAATGCTTACATCTGGCTACATTTATTGAACCCATCCACTACCCTCGGGGACCATGCCCATCCCTAGGGCACCGAGCCCCACCCCATATCTCCTAAAGCAAGCTTTGCCCGACCCCATACCTATATAGTTTGGGAGCTCAGATCATCCTGTATACTTATTCAACTCATTCAATACACCCGGGAGCATGTTCCCATGCCCTGGGGCACCGAGCTACACTTATTCAATGCATTGCCCAACTCCATACCCTCATATTTCAATTTCTAATTTTGTATCTCTTATATGTGATACTAACCTGTTATTGGATTGTATATACAGGCATACATACCAAATGACCTACAGTATATTCCTTATAGTATTTACTAATAGTTTGGTGACATTATTTTATTTCAGAAGTACAATATCAAAATAACCGGCGGGGGATTCCCGCAGTACCGAAACCCTGTTAGTTTTTAATTTCGTGTCGCCTTAAATGAAGGACGCCATTTCCTTAAATTTTGCTATCAAATTCTGGTTGACCCTAAAGCTTTTGCAAAACCATATCTGTGTCCACACATTTAACTTACTATATTAATTAAAACTGAGTTTGAATCAGTTTGTGATGTCTCGGTCTTTACCAGTGCACATTATTATGGAACACAGTTGTCATTGTATTCTTTTATTTGCATACATATGTGAGGGTTTACCACAGTGCTGGTGTCCCATTGCATACTGGAAATGATAGCTTTACTCCAACTATTGCATTGTGATTAGTTTGTTTGTTCACATATCACACGAAGTTACACCAAGAACGTGCTCCAAATTGCACACCTATTGTTCCTAACTATACATGTACATGTAGTCATCAGATCTATGCAATGGAATGTGTAAGCTTACTTTCGCAAGTTTTATAATATAGTTCCTCCTTCAATCCAACCTCAACATCACTGATATAGAGATCATATTTCTTAATAAATGTATTGTTATTTTAAATGATGTTCATTGCCAATGATGTGCAACCTCAAATGATGTGCCACCCTGAAGGGCTCGATCTTTTTGCGAAGCTGCATGTTTCTTATTAAACAGTATAAACTATGGCTACGAAAAAGGGGAATTTTCTATAACACTGCGGCAGGGCCTAATAACTTGTCTGCCAAAGGGAAATAAGCCGAGACAATTTTCAAAGAATTTGCGGCCAATAACTCTTTTGAACGTTCAATTTAAACGGGCTTCAGCGTGCATAGCAGGAAGAATAAAAACATATCTCGACAGAATCATACCGTAAGATCAAAATGGTTTTATTAGTGGACGCTTCGTAGGCGACAACATTAGGTTGGTTTACCATATTTTAAATTTTACAAAGAGTACGCATATTTCTGGTATACCACTCTTACTTGATTTTGAAAATGCTTTGGACACCATATCGTGATCCTTTCTGCAGCAAAATCTGAAGCTTTGTAATTTTGGTGTGTCAATTTCCCGATGGGTGGAGAGTTTCCATCGAAATATATTTTCTTTCATACAGCAGTCTGGCTTTTTATTAGACCCTTTTCGAGTGGGAAGAGGTTGCCGACAAGGCGATCCTCTCTCGCCGTATTTATTCATTCTGTGTGCGGAAATATTAGCAGTCCTTAGCCGCGAGAATAAGGAAATAAACGGAATCAAAATCGGGGAGGTGGAATATAAAATTCCACAGTTTGCGGACGATGCAGCTATATTTCTAGATGGATCCGATGCCTCTCTCGAAGCCTGTTTAGAAACTGTCGGACCTGAAAATAAATAAGGACAAAACAAAGATATTCTGTTTAGGGAGAAAGAAAAAACCACCAGACAAATCAGATTTACAATATAATTTAGACTGGTCACAAACAAAACTTTTGATTTGTTGGGAGTTACTTTTACGTTAGGTATGGAGGATATGGTGTATGTAAACTATGGCGAGAAAATAAAGGAAATCAAGCAACTTTCAAATAACTGGTCGAAAAGATTCCTAACCGTCCTCGGTAGAGTGATAATGATAAAATCACCAGCAATCCCAAAACTAAATCATTTACTCTTCACTTGCCCCAACCCTCCAAAACAAGTGATGAGTCAACTACAATATATGTTCTATCAAATTATATGATGTGGGAACGACGACATAAAACGGATACAATTTGTCTAGATTACGAGAAGGGATAGGTGAAAATGGTAGACCTTGATGAATTTGCCAGATCGATAAAAATCACCTGTTTTTGACGAATTATGAAAAGATTTGATCACAGAAAAAATATACCGGTACTATATCGTAATGTAGACTTTACTGACGGTTTAGAGCAATGTGGGTCGAACTATCTAGAAAAACTAGGTAAACATTTAAATAACCCTTTTTTGCAAAGATACATTATCAGCATGGAGGAGCTTTATGAAACAAATTGAAATAAAAAATCTGGAGAATGCAATTACAAGCGTCTAATCCGTCATTCATAATTCAACCGTCGTCCATTAAAGAATATCCGCGTCTATAATCCAAAGACCTATTCCATATTCCATATAACAGTATTAGCACCAAATTCAAAAGGACAATCATAGTATACATAAACATAGGCTAGTTTCCTGCAAGAGAGAAGCGGTCAACAGTTTTCAATGATGTATAAATCGTTCAATCAATCGTTTTAAATTCGTCATCTAGAGAATGATGTATCTCAGTCACGCTGAGAGGTCATTTGGTTTAACGACCACATCACCGTGAGTGGGCAACCATTGTTCAATACAAAATGGCACCAAGATGGAATCAGTTTCATAAATGACCTTTTCGATATAGATGGGAATTTTTGTTCAAAAGAAAAACTGGAACAAATTTATGATTTAAAAACTTCACAGAATATGGAAGGATCTGAAATATAGTGAAACTGTTTTTAAGACCTTTCGGACCCATGAATTCAAAATTACCTAATCCTATTAGACTATTATCCATCCAAATTCTTCCTAAATTGGAAAAGGAACAAAACCCATTTACGTAACACTGGTCACCGCGAAACACCGCAAACCGACTAGTGAAAAAAGTGGGAAACAATTTGTGGGAATTTTAAGCCTGAAGAATGGAAAAAATACATATAACAACTTTCAAATGTACTACAGGTACGAATTTGAGGCGGTGTCAATACCGAATTATAAATAGAATCCTCGTCACCAACTCGTTCCTGCACACAATTCGTGTAATAGACTCGGAAATGTGTGATTTTTGTAAAGAAGATAGAGAAACTATCAGCAACGAAACGTTAGTTTTGACCAACGGGAAACACATTAGCAAAAAATACACAGCTAGTATCATCTCTTCCTACACCGAGAACACTAAGTTTTTGGCGCTGAATTTCTAACAAAATTCTCGGCCCCCTACATGAAGTATCAATGTACTACTGTTTCGGAGAAGCAGCCTCATGAATGCGATACTGTAAATAATAAACTTAATGAGTTCATAAAAACTATAGGCTGTACTCATCTGAACAGCCAGAAACGTTTCGATCCAACCATGATCAGGCGATGTAGAATCGGCCATACACGATTAACTCAAGAACATTTACTAAGAAACAGCCCCAATGTGTATTCCATGTCACGAAGATCTTACAGTGAAACATATTCTTAACGACTGAATAGATTTTATGGTTTTAAGGGAATCGTTTTATCCAGCGACTGCTTTGGAAGATCTTTTTACTCGGGTGAGAGAGGACAGTGTCTTGGGCTATTTGAGAGAAGTCGGTTTGTTGCATAAGTTTTAACGTGTGTATGTTTTAATGTGCTGGATCACTAAGTTATTGGCTTGAGTACTTAGAATTTTGTTTGATCGTCGCTGTATAGCTGAAATGTTGCTAAACGCGACGTTAAGCCTTAATTCTCTCTCTCACTCTCTCTCCCACATACAAATGGTGTATCGAACCTGGAGAGGAGTCATGTAGATGTATGCAGATACTGTACACAGTCATACGAGCATCAGATCGGATTCAGTAGATGTTCGTGTTGTTTTTCAATGCATGGTTGGACTTGTTATCACAGATCATCTAATTCCGCTTAAGCCGGTGCTAGGGGCAGTGTGGATACTTCAGTCTCCACAGGAGACTATGAATAGCTGCATCGCGGCTGAGATACTAAGGCTACGTCTGGGAATTCACCGTATTCTTGGGTCTGAATGCGAGGTGCCGAGGGATGCTTTCCTATAAAGTCATATGATTGCTTTTAAGTCCCCAGACGTCGTCAATTTTTCCCACCTCTTGCATACTGCTCAATTTGAATGAGCTTCTTGCAAAATATATAAACACTATTCTGTTATGGGACTAATATCTGACTCATTTATATCTTATATTATTGTTGAACATATACTACAGATACAATTACAACACATATAAGGGAAGTGGGAAGAGGTGCCGACATGCAAGAATTAGCATACCATGAAATTCATAATAAGATTATAAACCTTCAAATCATATCGGCTGACCAAGGTTCAAATTGCCCTAAAGCTTGGTAGCAATATGATACCTGGCCATAAATATACAGTTTAGAGTTACCTGAAATCGATTAGATGGACTCTTGTGGTCTGTAATACCTTAAACTAGCAAATTATTGACAAGTGTATTAACATTGTATATCCATCTTTCTGATATACTGCACACACATATTTTCATAATACTATATAGTACTGCTGTCTTTATATGGTCCGGGTTTAGTCACAAGAGTTTGTCACAACAAAAACGTAGGTTTATTCTGCATTACTATACTGAAAAGTCAATCAATGACTCCAATAATCCGGCAACAGTGGATTTTAAGCGAAGATTACTTTGAAAAATAAGAAAATAAGGTGATTGTCAACATCGGGGTACCACAATTTTACTGCTTTTGTCCTAACATGGTTTACCGCAAAACGAACGGATTATTACGAATTTCAATGCATGTCACAATTCTGTCCAGTATTTCAAGTCGCCCCTAAATCAATACATAAGTCAATTATATATGTGCTGACGAAAAATCATGTTACATTAATTATACATAATTTTCTTGATTGCTGGAATAAATGTGTTCAAATCTGTCGCTGCACGTCGTACAAATGTATTCTCCATATTCTCAACCTCTGTTAGCTTTCTTGTGTCAATTAAAAGCGTCTGGTCCGTCCTTCATAATTCAGCCGTCGTCCATTAAAGAAAATCCGTATCCATAATCCAAAGACCTATTCCATATTCCAAATAACAGTATTAGCACCAAATATAAAAAAAAAAACAATCATAGTATACTTAAAGTGATCGTAAACCCTCAAGTAAAGTTTCCATCAAATGAAGGACCATTGCAAACAGTGTGGGAAAATATTTATTGTCATTTTTACGATTTTATTACACAGAGTAAACTGCAAATAAAGCATGGTAATCTATGGTGGTCTGTTGCAATCATATCTAGGTCCAGTGACGTCACACTGCCTTAATACATATATTTCAAACTGTTTATGCACTTTCTAATGCTTGATTCAAGATTAAGGTGTGTATACTTTGAGTTTCAACACAGACTCACTGTTCCATTCTGCATTTTCCATCAAAATTGGGGAAATTAAATGCAAAATTCAAATTGACACTTATGAGTTACCATCTTCCAGATTTTGGTGAAACATTCACATTGGAACAGTGAGTCTGTGTTAAAACTCAAAGTGTACACACAAAAAATTACAATAAGTATTGTTCAACACTTTGCAATGGTCTTTCATTTGATGGAAACTTTACTTGAGGGTTTACGATCACTTTAAAGCTAGTTTCCTGCAGCGGTCAACAGTTTTCAATGATGCCGGCAAGACATCATGATGTTCCAAAAATAACAAATCCGTATCGCTGATCAGTATTCTTAATCCATAATATTCGATGTAAATTCGTCATCTAGAGAATGATGTATCTCAGTCACGCTCTGATTGTGACTGTTCATATGAGCACCACGAGGATCTTGAAGTACATGCCTGTAGTTTGGGGTTAAGCGGGATTAGACACAAGTTACGAAACGTAACGCCATAGATCTTGCACGCTACGCTCGTATTTTGCTGTCGGCATGCGATCGCCAAATTTGAGAAACTTTGAGTGAAGGCGCTTTGTGGAATAGCTTTGTTTTATAAGTTTCTGCAACAATGTTTTGTGACTGATTAAAATCGTCACATTTAACACAGGATCTAGCAAACGCTACTAAGCGAGATATGTATACGCCATATGCAGGTCCAACCTCGCAATCGCACAACTTATCCCCAAAGTTTTCGAGCAATTTGCAGTTACCGTTCTCGTTACACTAGCCTTGCTAAGCCATTTCCTACAATCCGGATGGTACGTGTATGCATCTAGGTTAGGTAATACCATCGAGAAAAATAATTCCTCCAATTAGCCCCGTGTCATTCTCAGTCACCTCCCCTTAACCCTATCTGGGCTGGGCGATTTGGGGTGTACCGCAGCGGGGGGGGGGGGGGGGCGTGGCTGAAAGTATATATATAAGCTGATAGCTTTATATTTAGCTATATATTATCGTTATCCCTAAGGCTAGACTTCATTTCCACGGGTGGCGAAGGTATCCCCCCCCCTAGGCCAGGTAGGGCTAAACTTGCTAACTCAGTAAGTTTTCCGTATGTGTTATTTCAAAGGAAACTGCAGTACACGCATATAAAGGAATGTTTTGTAAACATAGAGGGCGCTGCGGTGCGCCGAGCTCAGTGGGGATTTGCTGCCAACCTGTAACCATATGGGTCATCTATACGCGGTAAGACTGACCCTGGGATCGTGTGTATCCATGTTCACCCTACTTTCGGCAAGTGCAAGAGGGAATTTTCAGAAACCAGTACCACGTGACTTCGTCAGCCAATCAGCTAAAGTCTAACGACGTAACCCCAACGTAACCCACCATTTTCGAGTCATGTGATGTCCTACTTGTTCAAAATTACAGACCTGCCACACCTCTTGGATGATACGAAAGTTATTCATACCTATATGTTTTGTAAGCCCAGGCAATATCTATTTCCGAAGTGGTATTAAAACCTGTAATTTATCCGATTTCTCCAGTCTGTTCTCCGCCGGATGAAGGCCGAACAGAATCCGATAAAGTACCGGATATCGCTCCACGATAATGGAGACACACGATTCGCAAGCCATCTTATGGATGGCGAAGTCTACTCAAATGGATTGCTGCATGATGTTTCGCCAGTTCACATGTTGTGCGCTGGAGTTGTTCGGGGGGTGGCAAGCGACCAGAGACACGGAAAGTCGGCAGTAATGTTATGTTTCTTGCACTGTATAATATATAAGTATAATGTGTGTTCTGTTGGAAATGTGGTGTGTAATCACAAGATGATAGCTATGTCAGTTGACACCGTTTACACACTGCCAGCCAGCATCTTGACGAATTCGAATTCTCCTTATCAGGGGGGATAACTGTGTATTTGTTTCCATCCCACTTCCAAATATGGTAATACTACACTCATATATAAAAGCCTTTAATCGGTCCAAGTTTTCCCTGAAAACAAGGCCAAATATTGGCATAGACTCAAGGAATTGAACGAATTTGGAAAATTAATTCTTTAGCTGATGTAATTATCAGACAATATTACCATGAATATATCTGTAGTGATGATCGGACCTGCCTGACTTACACGAACGAGATACATCCAGATCAAATAACCCAATTAATATACGGAATGTGGAGTGTATGATGGACGAGTAAGGTCAAAATTTTACCACACTTGATTGTCTTACCGTCTGACCAAAACCACTCCCCGTTGTATTTTCTAGCTCCAATCCACATGTACGTCCAACCCAAGCTATTGAAGAACTGGTTGACTTCTGCAGTTGTAACTTTGGCCAACTGACCCCCGTTACCGGAGCACACTTTCGTCGCACCTTGCCAAGTTTGTGGTTCGTGGTTGGTGTAGTAGCACACATATCCAAAAACCGCTGATTGCAGCAGTTTATCCCTGCGTATCCAATCGGGGCATTTGTATACAGCAGCTGGAAGAAATATATATTTCATATACTCACGATTGATTTCCTGGTTGATATCAGCCAATTGAAGGCGATTTTATACACAGACTAAGGTGCATTTTTCTACAGCAATGTCTATGTCAAAGAGCAGCAAAAACTGTCTGTTTGGCAGAGAAATGAACCTAGCTAATCACATCAGCCAGGAACGTTTCGATCACACCATGATCAGGCGACGAAGAATCGGCCATGCACGATTAACTCACGAAATTAACACCAAAAAAAAAGAACCAGTCCCAAAGTATATTCCATGCCACGAAGATCTCGCAGTGAAACATATTTTCTACTGTATACAGATTTTAAGATTGTAAGAGATTCTTTTTGTCGTGCAGCTACTTTAGGTCTCTTTATTCTGGTGAAAGAAGACTGTACCTTAGGTTATTTGAGAGAAATTGGTTTGTTGTATAAGTTCTAATGTGTGCAAGTTTTAATGTGTGTATGTTTTAATGTGTTGGATTACTAAGTTATTAATTTGAATACTTAGAATTTTGTTTGATCATCGCTTCTTAGCTGATATATTGCTGAACGCGGCGTTAAACCTAATTTTTTTCTCTCTGTCTCTCTCGTCCATGCATCTAATAGCTATACATTCGGTCATCATTCATTCGTATGTCCACTATTTCACTCCAGAATATGTCTCCTTTGTGTGTGGTGGTACTGACCCGCTTTGTTTCGGTAAATACTCATCGATGAAACAAAACCAATAACCGTGTTGAATTTACAATGTACAAACTACATTTCTTGGCTGATACTGTCGATTGAGTAGAGCAGCAACAACAAAAAATAATGTTAAAACGCAAAAAACGCAAACACGATTATTCTCTGCTATTTAAAATTCAGGTGGAAGTGACATCTTTTCTAATCCAGTGAGGGCAAATCTCAAGATAGCTGGAGAATATGCCAATAGTCGTCTTTTGGGGGGAAATGAAATATGCTGTTCTACGAAATAATCCACTCTCAATTACAAGACGATTAAAAATATTTAGGTCGACGTATCATTCTGTGTACTCTAATTATTTGGTAGATATTGGGCAATTGAGAAGAGTCAACAAGCACATCCAAGAATCATGCGACATCCAAAAAGGACAATGCACTGACAGTGCTACAAATAAGGGACCTGGAATACACCATTACCGATTTACGCCTACATGTATTCAAATTTCTAACTTCAAATGATGGAAAAGTCCAGAATTCAAAGACATACTTCATATAATAACATCAGCACAAATTAAATGGATAAATCATAGTATACATAAAACTAGGCTAATTTCCTGCAAGACAGAAGCGGTAAACAGTTTTCAATAATGCCAACAAGATATCATGATGTTCCAAAAAATAAAATCCGTATCGCTGATCAGTATTCTTAATCCATAATATTCGTTATCTAGAGTATAATGTATCTCAGTCACGCTTTGATTGTGACTGTTCATATGAACACTATGGGGATCTTGAAATACATAGGTTCATACGACCCCTAGCCCCGGGTTAAGCGGAATTAGACACAAGTTACGAAACGTACCACCATAGATCTTGCACGCTACGCTCGTATTTTGCTATCAGCATGCGATATATATCGCCAAATTTGAGAAGCCTCGATTAGGGGCGCTTGAAGATATAGCCCTGTTTTACAAGTCTCTGCAATACAGTTTTGTGGCGTTGATAAAAATCGTCACATTCAACACAGCATCTAGCAAATGCTACTATGCGAGATATACGTCATATGCAGGTTCCTCTGATATGTTACTGTCCAGATAGGATAGTTTACGATGTCGAAACTGTAATCATCTCTTTTTTCGTAAAGTCGACGAGAGAGAATGCCGGCTTCATTTTTATAGAGATGTAATGGTGATCCGTATATCACGCATGTGTTCAGAGGTATTTTATGTTCTCTTGCCGATATTTGCCGAGTGGTCTGGCACGAGAGTAGCCGAGTCAGTAATTTTATTGCGCATTATCGTTTTATCGGCTGTAAATTCACCAGTGACTTCTATGTAATTTTTAGTTTAGTAATAATTGGCGAATCTGCTAGGTATGCTTTCAAATTGTGTTGGATCTTATAGTTTGAACTAGAAACCCATGATCCTAAGCTCAAACGCACATGTTACGTAGGGCGCCATTTTGTACGATTGTTGGCAGGAAGCACGGCGGTGTGATGTCTCCTGATGTTTTCGATTAGAGCGTGCCATCAAGCCTTGTAAGTAGTTGACATTCTGTTCATTATTTCCTGAACACCCTTGTAGATAATTGTTGACACAGATATTCCTAAATAATAACTGTTTGCCGCAGTCTGAGTGTAGTTTTATCATGACCTATTTGTCTCCGCAATTGTACTTCCCGCCAATGCCATGCTAACTACAGAAAGATTATTTTTGCTTCTGACAGTCTTTAATATTGTATAAATCTTGTCAGATCTAATGATTGGTAGCAGTAAATACCAATGTTGTATCGAACCTGAAAGTAGGAGCATTCACCAAGATATTCTTTTTATTTTATTTTATTTTTTATTATAATATTTGTGCAGTGGTGAATGGGAAATAGCCAGATTACATGATGTCGTTGGAAGAAACGTACACGAGCTGTCAGATGCTATGTAGTTCTGTGATTTCCGTCATTGGTGAGTCTTTCTGGGTTGAAATTTATTGTGAAAGATTAATTGTGAAATTAATTACTGGATAGATGGTATGAGATTTTACTTTGCAAATGATGTCATTAGATTGTATAATTAACTCATTAATATTGTTATTCATTGTATAGAATTATATTGGAAACATATTAGAATTAGTTTTATGGATTAATTCAACTTTTGCTGTCATGTGCATTTTTTTCACTTTAGTAGTGTAAAAAGTTGCCATCTTTCACCATTGAGAGGGGTGCCCTTTAGGAGCATTCAGAATAACTTTGATAATGTATTGTAGCTATACATTAAGTCAATTGATGTTGAATAGACTTGTTCATTCTGATTCTTAAGTTTATGGTGATATAACCGGGTACTCTGGGACATACCGCTAATTGTCCGCAGAAATCAACCGGGGGCGAGTTTCATAGCTCCACATATATAACTAGTCATGATTCCTTGATATTATTCTAATTAGTGCTGATATTAATTGTTCTATTAATCCTTTATATCAAATGTAACTTCGTTAGAATTGATTACGTTCAAGTTCTAGTTATATACAAAAATGGAACGGAATGCGAATTCCATTGGGACAACCACTACTAACTGGTTAATCGATCTACCGACTTTAATTCTAGTTATCACACAACAGCAATGCATTTGCCTGTGTCATGAACTATGTATAAATAAGGAAAGCAAACAACAGAGTAAGACATTTGTTCTTTATTGAATATTTTTCAGGTTTCTTACCTGGGTTCTTACCCACCTGTGATTGGTAATAAATGAATGATGAGTGACTCAACTCCAACCTGGCTTTTGTATTGTTCTTTGGATGTTACGCTACCGCATAGAGAGTCAGATAGGAGTAGTCTCCCTTACATGGCGGCAGCGGTGGGATCATTCAAGAGGCCCCTGATAGCTGTACAGCAATCAAGATCAAGCAATCAAGCAATGGATCCGTAGTCCATGTGGACGAATTGTGGGTTATCCTGTCGATGTGGAACGTGGAATGACCAGACATTTCTGATCGATTACTGAAGTTGAATTGATGAACTGTTCCTGAATTCCGGAAGCTGTTAACTGAACTAGAAAAGGCATGGCCACTGGATGTCTTCATTACGGACAATATACACTTATTAACTTGTGACGGAGTCAATATCATGAAACCTGGGCCCGAGGTCAGACTTGGCAAAGCAGACCTGACCGAGGTCGCAGGCCGAGGTCAGGCCGCTTTGGCCAAGTCTGGCCAAGGATCCAGGTTTCATGATATTGACTCCGTCACAAGTTTAAAAGTGTTTTATTATACCGAATTTATTAAATGCAGTGAATTATCGCTATGACGCCAGACTAGCGCATGGTACTATTATTACTCCTTTTTCAAAAATGCTGTTTGGCGAATACTTTCTGTCATGCAGCTGTGTGTTATCGGAAATAAAACACACAGATACAGTTTTATGAATAGTTCATGGATAAATATACAAAGCTGCTTCCAATCTGACTAGAATAATACTGAGAATTTAAAGTTTCAGAAGCGTTTCACTAACCCTGGGTGTTTTGATACAATATAGCCACTGGCTTCACACACTTCATTCATAAATCCTATTTGGGTCATGGTGAACTCATTGATTGAGTGACATCGACAGCGTAAATTTACTCCAGTTTTGAGATGAGAATGAAATGGATTACTCGGGCAGTGCAGATAGAAATTACATATAACAAATTATTCTACCCCTTGAATATTCAGGAGACCGAAACGTATGCTTACCATCGACGAACGAGAGTATTTATCTTCATCCTTCTTTCTCAACTCAGCAAAGAGTTTGAAGAGGAATTCACCAATTAGTTGTTCTTTCGTTATCGACGAAAGAATATCGAAATTAATGTATTTTGCTTGACAGTAGACCCGTAATATTGAGACGCCTGTATAACATTTTTTTGCGTTCTTACTGTCCCTATTTTGTAACAGTTCTTGTAGATTGTCATCGTACAATCTACGAAGCGACCACCGTCAGCCATGTTGCAGACAGACGGTACTTGTAAACACTGACCACGTGATCACAATATTGACTCCAGACCTCACGCGCTCCGCCTGACACATAAACAGCTGGGTCAGTGATTGAAAAATATTGACTCGTGGTTGGGTACAGTTTGACCAATGAAATATCAGAAAACCCTCATGAATATTCAAGAGGTATAATAATATGAACTATTCCACTGAATGATTTGACTACAGACATTAAATAAACTATTTCACGGTATTTCAGCAACAAAGACTGATGAAATGTGGGTATTGGTGAGTTCAGGTAACAATGGTTAAAGTATTGTGATTAATTGTTCCCTTTTACCCTGACCACAGACTGATTGTTCCCTTTTACCCTGACCACAGACTGTCACTTTTGTTACAGGATATGTATAGTTCAATGTGATTTTGTTAAGTATGAAGCCCTGATTAGCAGGAAGAACTGTGGTTACTACTGTTGTGAACGACATGCTTTCAGGTGTAGATTTGATTGGTGACACTATGCTATGTTTCTGGTAAGCCGAGTATTTCTGTTAATAATCATGGCATTTTCTGGGTTACCGGGAGAAGACCGTCTGAGAGAGATGTCTGAGGAACTGCAACATTTGAGAGGTCAGATACAGGAACATGATGAAAACCTTTCTTCTGATGTTACTTCTGGGGGAAATGAGTCGGCTGATCAGAGAATATTATTTCTCTCCAGTCGTAAATTGGATCAATTTAAAGACTCCCCACAGAAACCTGGTGACACGGATATACGGGAATGGGTCGCAGATGTCCGTAGTCACATTTTGTCACGCAAACTGGGATCAAGAGAGGCTTCTGCCTTTATCATCGACCACCTGGGTGGCAAGGCACGTCAAGAGATCATAGGACGGGGAAGCAGTATCAGTGGGAGACCCGAAGAGATTTTCAAGATCTTAAGTCGTACCTTTGGTGACGGTGACGATCTGCCAGCTTTACAGCAGCGTTTCTACTCCTATTCGCAGGGCGAGGAAGATTTGGTGACCAGTTCCTTGAAACTTGTCGAAATGTTTGACCGCATGGAAGAACTGGATGGGTCTTTGTCAGTGGGCAGAGAATTCGCCTTAAAGGGCAGACTAGCGGAATCTGTCAAGGACGATGGACTGCGCAGAGAGCTGCGCAGATTGAATATCGAATATCCCGGACTAGCATACTTCGAACTACGTGACCGTGCTATGCGTTGGTGGGGCAGTACACCCAAAGTCACAGCCAAACCGGTAAAAGTTGTCTCCAGTCACGAGACCCCAGCAGACTGTGACCTGAAAACTATTGTCAAGCGTCAGGAGGAAATAATTTCTCAACAACAGAAACAAATCGACCAGTTGGTGAATTCTGCGAAAAAGACATCAGCTGGTAGAGGTTCTTATTTCCCGAGGAAGTCAAACTTCAGCAAAGAAGAGCGGAAATGTTGGGAGTGTGGTTCCATCGAACACCTGAAACGGAACTGTCCAAAGTTAGGGTCGAGAGAACCCCAAGAATCTGACTCCAAAGCCGAGAAGTCTTTAAACTCCAACAACCTGCAGTAGAGAGCCACACTGCAGGTTACCAAGTAGGGAATGGCTCACTCTTGCATAGAGCGATTGGGAAATGCCTGGAAGCCGTGGTGGAGCTGCAAGGAATAGGGGTCTGCTGTTTAATGTGAATGTCGGGTACGTTGAGCTTGATTTGGTAGTTTTGGGGCACACATTCGCAAATATGGGATTCTTGGTGGCTAAAGACCCTCAAGAGGAGGTCATGAACAATAGGAAAAAGAAGGTTCCTGGTGTTATAGGTTCTAATGTGTTTAGAGACATGCGGGAACAGTTGTCGGGAGAAGAGGTTCCGGATGGGAAGTGGAAGACGGTGTTGGCGTTATATGAGGAAATTGGAGCAACAGATAAGACATCTGGCGAGCGTAGCTGCAGAGTACGTGTGGCGGGTCGAAAACCGGTATTAGTTCCAGCATGGTCTATTCAGGTGCTGGACGGCACGGTGCGCTCTGGAAAGGAAGAGTACACTGGAATAATTGAGGAAATCGGTGTTACCATGCCTACCCTACAGAACGGTGTCCGGCTAGGACCATCGCTAGTAACTGTGGACCATAGAGGTCGTGTGCCAGTTCAGGTGGCGAACTTCACCGACCAGGATATATACGTCAAACTCCCATCGGGATACTGAGGCCTGCAGTGCCTGAACCCTCATTGGATGTTGTGTTTACAGGTGAAGATGAAGCTGTAGTTGTGCAGTCGGAACAGCTGTCTGCACCTGACATTGAGAAGCAGATTTGGGATGAAATGGGCATTGGCGACACTCTTACTGCAGACCAAGAGTTAAAACTCAGGGAAGTGATAACAAAACATACGGACACTTTTGGTAAAACAGATGATGACATTGGATATTGTGATGCCGTAGAACACAGGATTATCACAGAAGACGATTTTCCTGTGAGAGTACCTCATCGTCGTGTCCCTCCACATCAGTGGGAGGAGGTTCGCGAGTATTTGAGATCTGCCCTCGATACTGGAGTCATACGAGAGAGTTCTAGTTCATATGCGTCTCCGGTTGTATTGGTCCGTAAAAGGGACGGTAAACTTCGATTATGTTGTGACTACAGAGCTTTGAATGCAAAAACGAGGAAAGATGCCTATCCATTGCCTCGAATAGAGGAAACTTTTGATGTTCTAGGAGGTTCTGCATACTTCTGTAGTTTGGATCTTACCCATGGGTTCAACCAGATCCCTGTTCGAGAAGAAGATATTGAAAAGACTGCTTTTCGAGTCGGTACGGGGGGATTATACGAATACACCCGTATGCCGTTCGGATTAACTGGTGCTCCCAGTACGTTCATGCGCTTAATGGACAAGGTATTCGGTAATCAGAACTTTCAGACGTTGTTGATATACCTGGATGATATCTTGGTATTCGGAAGAACATTTGAGGAAACTCTGGAACGCTTGGACATGGTCCTGGACAGACTGAAAAAGTTCAACTTGAAAGTCAAACCAAAGAAATGCCAACTGTTCAAACGGCAGTTGCGGTGTTTGGGTCACCTGGTTGCCCAAAATGGAGTACTCCCAGATCCGGACAAGACAGCAGCCATCCAAAATTGGCCTACCCCGAAAACGGAGACAGAACTCCGTGGATTTCTAGGCATAGCCGGTTACTATCGGCGTTTCGTCCAAAACTTTGCTAAAATCGCTGCTCCCCTCCACGCCTTGTTACGAGGACCTCACAAGGGCAAGAAAAAGGGCAAGACCAAGCGAAAATCTGATGCACCAGGAGTGAGTGCATGGGACGAATCTTGTGATCAGGCAATGGAGGAAGTAAAGCGTAACCTGACAGAAGCCCCTGTGCTGGGGTTTTCCTGATTTTCATCGACCATTCATCGTAGAAGTAGACGCAAGCCACTTAGGCCTAGGCGCTGTTTTGTCTCAACAAAAGGAAGGCATACCAGTAGTGTTGAGTTATGCCAGCAGAGCGCTACGCCCAAACGAGCGGAACATGGAGAGATATAGCAGCATGAAGCTGGAACTGTTAGCTCTTAAATGGGCGGTTACCGAAAAGTACCGCGACATGCTCATTGGCGCACAGTGTACAGTTTATACAGATAATGACCCACTTAGTTTCATCCAGAAGTCTGCAAAGTTGGGTGCAACTGAAACCAGATGGGTTGGAGAACTGGCCCAGTTTGACTTGCAGATAAAACACAGATCTGGACGTACGAACAAAAATGCAGACTCGTTGAGTCGGAAAGTTGAGCATCAGCCGGAGGTGAAACGACTGGAGGAAGTAACAGTGTCCAGTGGAGGTGGTGACATCGTCTCGTCCTCTCCTCTTCCATCAGAACTCAAGCACAAGATAAGTGACCTTTCTGAACATGTGTGGCAACAGGAAGTGAACGCAAGACCCCAACGGATATCTCCTCAACTAGTGGCGTCGTCAGGCTTGCCCAATCTCTCTCCGGGGGAGCTCAGTACACTACAGAAACAGGAGTCTTGCATAAGTCGTCTCAGGAAGTTTTGGGACCGGAAACAATTCCCAACGAGAAGGCTACGCGAAGGCGAGACCAGATCTGTTAACAGACTTCTTCAATCGTGGGACAGACTTGTGGAGGATGATGGTGTTCTGCATCCGCAGATACAGAGGAACGGACACACTCACAGACAACTCCTCCTTCCCAGCAGTTTACGGCCTCGTGTCCTGGATACCGTCCATGATCAAATGGGTCACCAGTGCAGTAAGAGAGTACTTGCACTCTTGCAAGATAGATGCTATTGGCCATTCATGATGAAGCAAGTGGAGGACTACTGTACGGAATGTAGTCGTTGCATGCTAGGCAATGGTGGAATGCATGTACGTACATGGATTGGGTCTCTGATTGCGAAATTCCTCTCGAGACTTTGGCCATCGATTACACTGTACTTGAACCCGGTACAAATAATGTGGAGAATGTCTTAATTCTGACAGATGTTTTCACCAAATTTACCCAGGCCGTACCAACAAGAAATCAAACAGCCAAGACTGTAGCACAAGTCCTTGTCCGCGACTGGTTCGTACGTTTTGGTGTACCTCAAAGACTACATAGCGATCAAGGTAGAAATTTTGAAGGAGAAATAATCCGTGAGTTGTGTGCTATCTATGGAGTGGAAAAGACAAGGACAATGCCCTACCACCCTGAAGAAAATGGGCAATGTGAAAGATTCGACCGAACATTACACAACTTGCTGAGTACCTTGCCACTCGAAAGCAAGAGGAAATGGCCTCAGTTACAGCCTGAACTTGTATATGCATACAATTGTACGCCGCACGCTTCAACAGGATACTCCCCGCATTATCTCCTCTTCGGTCGGGACCCTATTCTTCCCGTGGACAGCATGTTGGGACGAATGGACATGAAAAATCCACCCAAGGAGGAATGGGTTGGTGAGCATCACAAGCGGCTGCAGGAAGCCTTTCGTCTAGCCAGCGAAAAGACCGAGAAGGAGTCTCTCAAGCGTAGGGATCGACACAACAAGAACGCTAAAAATTGGCCACTGGAGATTGGCGCTCGAGTGTTCACCCGAAATAGAGTACAGGGGAGACACAAGATTCAGGACAAGTGGCAGTCCCAGCCATACAAATTTGTGAGCAGAGACGGGGATAACATATATGTCATAGAGGCATTGACTGGTGGAGGTGATCGTAGGACTATTCATCGCCAGGACTTACTGGATTCTAGAAGTCTGGTTGATGACATAAACCCTGCCAGTGCTGCAGCTGTTGATGAGGATCAGGAACCTCATGAAATTAAGGTGGACAGCTCTGATAGCGATTCTGATGGAGAGGAGGTATTTGGCATCCCTTTGTCAGGAAGTGGCTTGCTTCATACAGATGATCCACTTGATCAAGGGCATGTAAGTGTTGATGTCGTTGAAGAACATCCTGTGCAGCGGAGCCCCGAGTTGGATCATAATTATACCGCTGTGACTAGTCCGATCGAGGATAGTAACGAGCCACGTATGGCTACGGATACAGCAGGGGAGCCCGGAGCTCTCATTGAGGTCTGTGAAGATGGAGATTCCATCAATGATGAGCCTGCTCTTCGTCGGAGTCAACGAACCACTGCTGGGCAACATTCTAACCCTTTTGGCCTTCCGAGATCAGCAGTAGGACATGAACTGTCTTCTTTCAACTATTGCTCAGACTCAACTGTTCCTAGTTCAACTGCTAGCAGGACTGAAACCCAACCACTAGGATGGGAATTACTGATTGTATATAGGTTTCTAAAGACATTGTTGGGACATCAATGTTCCGAGATATTTTATGTTATCTTGCCGATATTTGCCGAGTGGTCTGGCACGAGAGTAGCCGAGTCAGTAATTTTATTGCGCATTATCGTTTTATCGGCTGTAAATTCACCAATGACTTCTATGTAACTTTTAGTTTAGTAATAATTGGCGAATCTGCTAGGTATGCCTTCAAATTGTGTTGGATCTTGTAGTTTGAACTAGAAATCCATGATCCTAAGCTCAAACGCACGTGTTACGTAGGGCGCCATTTTGTACGATTGTTGGCAGGAAGCACGGCGGTGTGATGTCTCCTGATATTTTCGATTAGAGCGTGCCATCAAGCCTTGTAAGTAGTTGACATTCTGTTCATTATTTCCTGAACACCCTTGTAGATAATTGTTAACACAGGTATTCCTAAATAATAACTGTTTGCCGCAGTCTGAGTGTAGTTTTATCATGACCTATTTGTCTCCGCAATTGTACTTCCCGCCAATGCCATGCTAACTACAGAAAGATTATTTTTGCTTCAGACAGTCTTTAATATTGTATAAATCTTGTCAGATCTAATGATTGGTAGCAGTAAATACCAATGTTGTATCGAACCTGAAAGTAGGAGCATTCACCAAGATATTCTTTTTATTTTATTTTATTTTTTTTATAATATTTGTGCAGTGGTGAATGGGAAATAGCCAGATTACATGATGTCGTTGGAAGAAACGTACACGAGCTGTCAGACGCTATGTAGTTCTGTGATTTCCGTCATTGGTGAGTCTTTCTGGGTTGAAATATATTGTGAAAGATTAATTGTGAAATTAATTACTGGATAGATGGTATGAGATTTTATATTGCAACTGATGTCTTTAGATTGTATAATTAACTCATTAATATTGTTATTCATCGTATAGAATTATATTGGAAGCATATTAGAATTAGTTTTATGGATTAATTCAACTTTTGCTGTCATGTGCATTTTTGCACTTTAGTAGTGTAAAAAGTTGCCATCTTTCACCATTGAGAGGGGTGCCCTTTAGGAGCATTCAGAATAACTTTGATATTGTATTGTAGCTATATATTAAGTGAATTGGTGTTGAATAGACTTGTTCATTCTGATTCTTAAGTTTATGGTGATATAACCGGGTACTCT
>JAVTVY010017099.1:0-61180 GCA_036873755.1 Hanleya hanleyi | reverse complement strand
GTTCCATGCCTTTGTTCCCTTGTATGTAAAGGAGTTCAAGGCATATCTGGTAGTTTTTACAGATGGCACATCGAGTATATCGACACCTCGCAGCAGATAGGGAGATTTTCGTTTTGTGAAAAGATCACGGATATATGGCGGATTTAGGTTGTTTAAAGATTTATACATCTCCTTTAACAGACAGGTCTCATACATTTTACTCATCGCGGGAGTATTGGCCATATCTAACAAAAAGTTATAACTTGATTTATAATCGTCAAAGACAATTCGCAAGGCTCTTTCAAGGAGTTTTTCGATTTTGTGCATTTGTGTTTTCGAATTTCCAAGCCATATCAAGGGGGAATAATTTAAATGAGAATGAACGAAACAGCGAAAAGCAGTGAGTTTTGTATTAAAATTTAAATACGGAGATATTCTTCTCAATGCGTTTATTTGGTGACCGGTCTTACGACAAACGTCAGCAACTTGCTTTTTAAAGTCAAGATTTTTGTCTATACAGATTCCTAATAACTTAACCTGGTCTTCCGAAGGAATGACGTTTGTCGAAATTTGAAAATAATTGTTCGCCGTTTGATCAATATTTGTTGACGGTTTTCCTGCGTATAAGTGATGGAATTTTTCAGGATTGGCCTTCATTTGATTATTGAGGAACCACCGAATTGCAATTTCGCTGTCCTCTTTCAATATCTGATTTACAATGGTGAGCGTTTGAGCCCAAGCAACAAGTGTATTATCATCAGCAAAATTTGCCAAGAACGACTGTTTTATAAAATAGATGTCGTTCAGAAAGATATTAAATAATACGGGGCCCAAAACTGAGCCCTTAAATACCGTGCCCCAATCACTTCGGATTGGTCCAATCTTAACACGTTGAGATCTGCCTCTCAGGTAGCTGCTAAATAAAACAGCACTGTCATTGGACATACCATATGCTAGTAACTTTGCTATGAGCAAGTCGTGGGGGAGGCTATCAAATGCCTTGGACAAATCCATTGTAAGCGCGCCCACGGCCGCACCCTTGTCCAGGGCATTTCTCCAGACTGCTGGCAGCTGTATCCCTTACGATATGCGCTCATAGTCTATAGTTATTTTTACTCAGGATATCGTCACCTTTCGACACTGGTGTTACTTCCGCAAGTTTACACTGAGTAGGGAATTGACACTGTTTTATAGAATTATTTACAAGGTGTTGCTGCTTGCAGTCAAACAGTCGAAAACTTCGGTCACATAACCTGACAAAATCCCATGACATTTTGCATTACCCATGGGGTGACTGCGTCACCCCCCTACACCTTTCTAACACATCTAGTCATGGGGAACCATTTCAAGATGTCACTACTCAGTGGCATATTAACCGTGGGTTGATTGCATCACACCACTCCCGATTCACAGGGCACCATTTCTAAGATTCACTGCTCAGTGGCACATTACCCGTGGGTTGATTGCATCACCCCTCTAGAGTCACAGAGCACCATTGCAAAGATCATCTCAGTACCCAGCGACATGGGCAGATGTCACCACCCAGTTGCGTGAAGATGCTACTATTTATGCATGCATGAACGCACAGCTCCTGTAGTATACAAGAAGATTCTGTCCTTCATGTCTGAGGATAAAATGCATCACTTTGGGGTGGCTATATTTTGATTCATCTTCATTACAACGTCCTACTGTGTGACATTATGCAATAATCAGATTTTCACTACTTCTTTTATGATATATTCATCATTTACCCTGATATTCCATCCTAGAGGTCCAAACTTCTTCCTTTCCTGTATGATAGCATGGAAGAAGCAGATTCCAAACACCATCTTCCTCCAGTTCAGGCCCAAAACTGAAATAATAAAAAAAAATTGTCAGGAAACATGAAACATTATTTAATCTATCTTCAAACTTATTATTTATTTTGACATTTATTTCCCGGATATATTTATAATTCTGCACTGGTTCATGGTTAAGTCTTCACAGAACTGTGCATTGATTTAGCCTTGCTATGAAAACAATAGTTTCATGAATGATCTTTAAACACAAGCCCCCATTCCCCTGAACTTGTGTGTCTTTTTGTTGCATTCTTACAGCTTCTGGTTGATATGTAGAACCAAGAACCAACATTATTTAGTTCTTCAACATCCCCTGTCTTCATTGAGTTCTCTATGCTTTATTGTCTTTTTTCACAATTACACCCTGGAAACATCAAATTTCACTTACTATTTTCCTCAAAGAACTGTGGTGTGATTTCTCCGAAGGCCCGTCTGGTGTTGGCTCTCAGACCCTTGGGGGGTTCATTGGTGACCTTGACACTGTTCTGTAGGACTGTGACGGGGAAAGCCTTGGCAGGCATAGAACTGAGGAAGAGCCTGAAGTCATCATGTATCTCCCCCGGTGTCTCCTGCATACCTTTAATCATCGTCTCCATGGCCAACATCCAGGACGCTGCCAAGTGACAGTTCTGTGGAGAGAACAAAGTTAGTGATATACATTGAAACCTGTGAATACCGGCACCTAGATAAACTGACCAACCTCTAAATAATGACATTATCCATGGTCCCAACACTTAAATTAACTATTTTGAACCTTGATAAACCAGAACACTTCCAGAACTGACACTATAATCTGGTCCCAAACATTGTTGGTTTAATGATACACATGTTTAATGATAAATATGTATCTGACAATCCTCTTTGAAGGGAAACCAGCAATGAGCTAATGATTTGAGGGGAAATGAAATGAATTTAACCAAATGCATATTAAATAAGATGCCAATTTTACAATTTGATGGATGCCGATTTTATCCTTTAATTGCCCTCTTTTATTTTTGCCCTACTCTGATGGCATCACACTTACTTTGTACCTTCTATGCAGCACATAAGTTTAATACACCGGGATATTTCATACATCCCTTAAACCCAGCTGGTTTTGACATGGAACATACAGTAATCCCTCTAACATACAGTAATCCCTCTAACATACAGTAATCCCTCTAACATACAGTAATCCCTCTAACATACAGTAATCCCTCTAACAATTCAATCACAGGAAGCAAACTTTTGTCAGGCGGTTATCAAATGTATTAGAACAGGAAGTTAATCCATTATTTCAATGATTTTAGAGGGTGATCAAATTTACCCGATTGAATTTTGATAGGGGATTGAATTATTAGAGGGATTGAATTTTGATAGGGGGATTGAATTATTAGAGGGATTGAATTTTGATAGGGGATTGAATTATTAGAGGGATTGAATTTTGATAGGGGGATTGAATTATTAGAGGGATTGAATTTTGATAGGGGGATTGAATTATTAGAGGGATTGAATTTTGATAGGGGGATTGAATTATTAGAGGGATTGAATTTTGATAGGGGGATTGAATTATTAGAGGGATTGAATTTTGATAGGGGGATTGAATTATTAGAGGGATTGAATTTTGATAGGGGGATTGCATTATTAGAGGGATTGAATTTTGATAGGGGACTGAATTATTAGAGGGATTGAATTTTGATAGGGGATTGAATTATTAGAGGGATTGAATTTTGATAGGGGGATTGAATTATTAGAGGGATTGAACACACGATGGGGGACTGCGAGATTGTGTCCAAGAGGGATTGAATTTACATTAAGGGGATTGAATTATTAGAGGATTGAATTTTGATAGAGTTGCATTATTAGAGGGATTGAATTTTGATAGGGGACTGAATTATTAGAGAGGGATTGAATTTTGATAGGGGATTGAATTATTAGAGGGTTTGAATTGCGATAGGGGATTCAATTATTAGAGGGATTGAATTTTGATAGGGGGATTCAATTATTAGAGGGATTGAATTTTGATAGGGGGATTCAATTATTAGAGGGATTGAATTTTGATAGGGGGATTCAATTATTAGAGGGATTGAATTTTGATAGGGGGATTCAATTATTAGAGGGATTGAATTTTGATAGGGATTGAAGTATTAGAGGAGACGGTGTAACCAATCAGGATTATCATAGGGGAGGAGACGGTGTAACCAATCAGCATGAAACAAAGTGTAAATCACTAGATTGTAATGACATCCCTTACCTGGAGGAAGACCCAGTCTCCGGTTTTAATGGCTCCTGCAATGATCTTTTCTGCCACCGGACCTTGACCTTGTCCTAGGGATATGGCTTGTAGTCTGAAATTAGTATCAATCCATTATTATCACCACTACACAGCAAGATATAATTATCTTGAATCTCTGAGCTGAAATGTTTTGTGGATTTATTCAGTCATAAAAATATTACAGTAATCTTAATTTAGTAATTGTTTTTTTAGTGAAAATATCAAAGAAACGCCAGGAGAAACATTGCTGGAGCGCATCATGCCTGCAGCTGGTGTCGAGCATCTTGATTGGTCAGCGTATATCGCATGCGCTCATCCCATATAACGTCGCATGTACTCATCCCATATGTGTGGTATGAATTATCCCAGCACGTTATCCAGCATAGATTTTACAGAGTATTATATAAGAAAAGCAGCACTTTCTCACTGAGTTTAGGTATAGTAGTATAAGGAGACTGGTAGTGTTTGCTACTTACTTCTCAGAGAATCCTTTCTCCCTGCAGAACCTGAGGAGAGCCCCCATGGGATCAGAGCCTGTACTCAGGACAAAGACTAGCGGAGTCACCTTACTCATGTCTGCAAACAGGGTACCCAGACCAACAGGGGGAGACTCCACAAATACTGGGCCCAGGTTCTCACAGACAAAGTCTGACACGGCGAATACCGTCTAGTGGGAGATAATAGAGAGGAGATAACATATTAGATATAGTCTCATTCAGAAAACTGTATGGTTAGTCTCATAATCCCATCAATCTGTCATTTGCACATTATTGAGAGAACGACGATGAACCTGTCCATCATGTCTGACCCATGACTCCAGCTGATCAGCTACTGTTCGTGTATTTGCCCTATCTTTGAACCCAGGCGAATATTTTGAACTGTGGTAACGTAATTTTTATATGGATGTTCTATATTTATCCAGTATTTAAAGAAAATATCATTATGCTTAGAATAATATATAAATTGGCGAATATTACATGAAAATAAACCAGCTATCACCAGTTCAAAATAATCTCCTGTGTTAAAAGATAAGTGAACCAGTTGATCTGTTGTCATGGGTCGCTGCACAGAAAGACTCTTCTTGTACTCTCAATAATGTGCAAGAGAGAGATTTAGAAATGCACAAAACAACCTTTTCCCTGGATATATTCTACCTACAGTAAATCCCCTACCAATTCAATCACAGAAAGTTGAGTTTCCCACCATAATACCAGGGGGTGATCAGAATTATTAGAACAGGAAGTTGACAAAATGGTTCAAAATCCTGCAGATTATCCATTATTTCTTCATTATTTTGATGCCTTCAGCAGGTGATCAAACTTATTAGAAGGACTAATTTTGAATTTTGTCCAAGTTCACAAGTTTCAGATAGATTTTTTTTTAAATAAATAAACACAAACCTTTTCCTCTTTGAAAGCTTTGATGAACATGAGCTTCTGAAAGCTGGTTAGCCTCTTGTCCCAGTGACCTTTCACCTTGCCATCATCCTCCTGGCTCTGGCCAGCCGAGGGCGCTGGTTCAGGTGGTAATGGCCCGTATCTTTCATCAGTCTCGGGATTGGCATTGATCTGCAGGGGAATATATGTTACCAAGGATTACTATCAGTGAAAGAGCTCCAAAGTGAAACAAATTCAAGAATTTGATACTCACTAAGTTACACCTTTCACACAAAATTGAGGGTGCAGGGCAGCAATTTCTCTAATCCACTGGCCAATGTTAAACAAATTGTCAGCCAATGGCATATGCGAGTCCATCTGCATAAACCTGCTTGACAGATTTTTGCTTGGGTCTGTTTGCAAGGAGAGTACAGAGGGTGTTAATTCCACTTTCTCAGAGTTGTTTGGCATTTGAACGTCAATAGCTGATCTAGATGTTGATAGCCTAGCAGCCTAAGCGCTGACATCACCTATGGCAAGATGAAATATATTTCCTCTTCGGTGAACTCAATGTTCATTTTTCAAACACAGATTTAAATTATAGAAATAGACAAACTTCTGAGCTGTACTCCACGTAAACATATTTAATGCACAAGCTTTCGACTTTCATGCCGGAGCCTTTATCAAGTGATCTTTATCAAGTACAGCTCAGAAGTTTGTCTATTTCTATAATCAACGAACCCACGTATGAGTCTAAAACAGTATATCACAGATTTAAATTGTTAGGTTTCGAATAATAAATGAACAATAACAGAATAATGTGCAAGTCGGGGCGGATCGGGCCAAGGGCTTGTTCAGATATATCAGCCATGTTTCATCAAGTGGCGCCTCAAACAAATATCAGGACTCATATACGGAAGAAAATCTGACAAAAAATGGGCAGGTTGACCCCCTTTTTTCGTCTTTTTAAGTTGATACCGAACCACGTGAGAAAGAAATTTAGTTAAAATCGCTCTTACAGATTTTTGGGGGAAATCGAGCCAAATTTTATCAGTTTTCGACATTTTCAGGGGTTTTCTAGGAAGAATGAAGCAAGCTTGGAGGGGAATGTTCGAAATTCATTTTCCTATAACATAGCAGTGCTGTATCTTAAAATATATACATATACGTGATTTGGGTTGAAGATTTTACGACAATTAGTGGCCGAAAACCAGACCCATGGTCCATTCCTTGCCGAATGGAAGAATCCCTGGAGTGCACCCTTAGATTCTGTAAAGGTGTGACTATAAAATTTCTGTAACTGGGCAGGCGCAGATAGCACGAATCAAATGACAAGCATTTTTCACCCATAGTACAAGGGAGAATTTGGAGACATTCCATATGATTCTGATGATTCCCGGGATAGAACAAGGTAAAGTAAACAAGGGATGATGAATATCTCTAACCTTGATTGATCCTAGTGTTACAGTCACGGGTGTGGCGGTCAGATCATGATGTATTCCTTTGAATGCTGGTACCACATCGTGAAGGTCACAGGCAATATTCCAGGTCGACTGACGCAGCCACGGAGCATCAGGTTTGGGAGGACGTTCCTAATATAATAGAAAAGTGAGAATATTGAACAAGGTTTTCAGGCCATTACAAACGGAGGAGTGTTGAGAAAATATGACAGGAAACCAAATAATACAGACAAACTGGAAAAAGCTCAATCTTGAGGTCAAAATGTGCATCATTACAGAATAAGATGTCAGATTAGTTAGGAGTGTTAGTGAGGTTGTAAAACTGTTAACAAAAGATGCTGATAACATTGTTGTTGCTATTAACAAGTTATTCACTGTTTCTGAAAAAATATAACGATAATGATAAAAGTGAATATTCAACAAAAACATCTTCCTGAAATATGTATACAAAATCATGCATGGGCAAAACCATAATTTTCAAGATATTTTATGTCACAGGTTTCCCAACGATCACATAATTCTGTAGCACAATGTTGTCTTTATTTGAATATACATGATCACATGACAATATGCCAATGAAATACAGCGTAAGTATGAAGAAGGTTGCCATAGTCACCTTATCCATGCCACCAGCGGCGCCCCTCAGGAAGAAGTTCCACTCCACTAAATCAATCTCATCCCGAGTCTTCATGATCTCACTACACAACATGAAGGAGAAGACGAGCTTGTCTTTCTCAAACAGGCCCCTGAAAACAGAACAATCAGGTCAAAATAGTCCAATAGGAACCAGGTTCATGTGAAGGGTTGAAAAGTTGGGAGCGGATAGATAACAGAAACTGAAAAGAACAAGTATTCAAGTTATTTACTTCACTGAAATACTTGCAGCCTTGAACTTAAAAGAGTCGTTGGTTGTCCCCATAAATGTAATTTCAAGGGAGATAATCCAAAAGTTATTTCCCTTGATTCCCCAATCTCTTGATGGATGGAAAATATCCCTGATGACAGTGACAGCCATTGTTCCCAGATTCCACATTTACGGTCATAGTTGATGCTCTAAATAGTGTTATTTTGGCATAACAATATACAGGGTTTTATATTTGTACTTACCTGGCCACATTTTGGTAGACAGACATAGTTGTCTCATCCAAACATATCTGAAGTCTTTTCTGTAACTCGTCCGCTTTCTCGCTGGTTTCTATAGTCGTATTGAACAGCTGGGAGAAAGAAGGGAGAGAATGAATATTAAATAATCTTCTATTGATTTGTTGTATGTAATCATTTGGATTTTCACTCACGTGAATTTGATCAATTGGTAATTCTTCATTTGTTTATTATTTTAACGATTCAGTCAGTGAGCTAACTTGTTAGACTGAGTGAGTGAGTATGATTTTATTGTAGCTTTCAATAATTTTTCACTCATATCACGATTACCCAGTCACATTATACTGACACAGGGCCAACCAGTCCTTGATCTATCCTCTGCCGAGCACAAATCGAGGAAGAAACAAGTTCCAATTTTTAAGTGAGTGAGTGAATATGATTTAACGTCGCTTTCAACTATATTTCAGTCATATCACGATGTTGGGTCCTATTCCTTTTCACACCCGGGAACCACACGGGTGGGGTCCTATTCCTTTTCACACCCGGGAACTGCACGGGTGCCTCAGTTTGTTGCCTCTTACGACAAGCTCTCTGAGGAGCTGAGGCCTATTCTAACCATGAATAACCTCAAAGAAGCCCCATCTCTCAATGCCTTCAAGTCCAGACTTCTGAAATCCCTATGCTCTAGCACATAATATTATGTACTATTTTTATGTCAAGACATTTACTCTGCAGTGTTTCTTGATTGTATATGTTGTACATACTTGTATATTTTTTTTTTTTTTTTGGAGGGCCTCCGGGAAGAACAGTTTTTGCAACTGACAGAGTTACCCTCATGAAATAAAGATATATATATATGACCTGGCGGTGTGCGCGGGCCCACATCCTGTGTCGGCTGCCCGGAAGCCCCACGGGGCTCCAATTTTTAAGTCTGTAGTTCAAATTTATTTAACAACTGATTGAATTTCAGCTACAAATTTGAGGTGATTTAATTTTGATAGGATGATAAAATTGTTTATCATCTGTTAACATCTCTAATAATTCAGAGATAAATAAATTAGCAGTAAAGGCTCAAATCCAGCTTTCTTTTTGTCAAGATTTTTTCTACAATCTTTAAGAATGAAGAACGTTCAACATTTACTGTTTCTTAAATAATGGAGCTGTTGCACTTAAAATAATAAATACCCATAACATAGTATGATTAACAGCTTATCTCATTATGATCACAAATGGTCTCCAGTTGCAGGTGTAATCCACCTATAGCATTTTCAAGCCAAACAGATCTGCTTTCTATGGGATAATTGATGGCATTGCTTTCGCAGAGATGTCTGAACTTTGCTGACTTTACCTACAACCACAATGGAAACATTCAGGTAAGGGATTATAGATTACCTGTTTGAAGTATTTCAGTGAGAACTGGTACATAGGGTCCACTGTTCCCATGTCTGCCACCACAAAATACATGACAGAACCTCGCGTGGCCACGGGGCGGTACTTCTCACGTGCCTGACTGATCTTCTCTTCTGTCTTCTCAGCCTCAGCCAGTCGCTCTGTGATCACACCTGATGTCACCTGAAGAAATCATACGAATAATATGTTTCAAATTTTTTGCAAATTCTCCCAAATTACCCCTTGGAACAAGAGTTATATTTCCCTCTATATTTTCTCTCCTTGATTCAGACCAACATGTCACTAGAGATATTTTGCACGACGCTCAATAGCCAATAAAAATCAATCTTGTAGCTATGACTTGTTTATTTACCACAACAATCAAAATATAGGCTGCTGAAGCGTGGATCTTTATTAAGTCCATCATGTTTTATGTTGCATCATGGGTGCAACATAACTGTGAGTAGTGAGGGGGATTTTAACTTCGCTTCAGTCATATCGCAACCACCCAGTCACATTATCCTGACACCAAGCCAACCAGACCTTGATCTATCCTCTGCCTGCTGAGTGCCAAGCGAGGTCCCATACATTAAGTCTTTGGTATGACTCGACCCGGGATGGAACCGGGGACCTGCCACTTGTGAGGGTGTAACATAAGATAGATCACATTCAATAATTGGTCAATCAGTGTCTGTATAAGGAAGCTGGTTAGTTCCGGGACACATTGATTGGATAACAGAGAAATTACTTAAAGAAATTAAGGTTTAATATCAATGAGAAATTAAGTTTTGACAGAATAATGTGGCTATGTACTACAACAGTTTTAATCAATCACAGTAATTCCATATTTTACAACTTGATTCCAATTCTGCTTTTTCCTGATAATCTACTGATGAACAATATATCATACCTTGGACTCGTTAAGCGTGTTAATTAGCTCCTCGTTATCAAGGATGTTCCCCTCTGACTCAAACAGCAGCTTGAGGATACGGTCCTCTATGGCCTTGAGTTGGTTCTTGTCCGAGTTGATGCGGATGATCAGCTGGTTTCTCTGTTCCTCAAGGTCAGGTCGTTCCAAGGTCACCACATCACTGAGAATATGGAAGAATGATCACAATCAGTATAAAATGAAATTAAAGCAAGATGCCATTTTCTACCAGAAATCCATGGTAATGAGGTATGAAAATGGTGCTCAAACAAAATATCACGAAGATGCGGTATGGTGTAGCTGTTTGTTTGCTGATGCAGGAGCGGCGGAAGCAATTTCAGATTGCACCGACCAACGATCATAGCACAATTAGGTGAGGGTCCAGGGGCCGCCTAGGCCCCGGAACCGGAAGCTCCGGGATCCTAGATTTCAGTAGATGCATTCTGAGCTATTTCCGGAACATAAAATACCATATTAATGCTCGATAAAATGTTGAAAATGTGGGTTCAAATAAAACATTTACAAAGTCTATCACTGAAGATTCCCCTCATCACCGCCGACAAAGGGTTGGCGAGATTGACGAGAAAAATATTTCAGAACTGACATTGTCAAACTGAAGACAGAAGAAAAAGATCAGAGGAGATCAGACTGTGAACAGAATTATAAAAATTTCTACTAAACCCTGAAACGTCCGGGAAAGCGCTCGTGAACGTTGGAGAGAAGATAACTCCCAAGATTTATTGACGAGATTCCAAGACTAAATGATGATTGGCCTATAGATTTCTCCGAATGTACACTTGAAATGTACAGATGGCACTGCTGACGGTTAAATATTACAGGTCAGTAGCGCCATCTGGACATTTTAATAAGTGTGCAGTCGATGGCGCTGTAGTAAGTTACAATACACACGGTACAAATTATGGTTCACTTTACTCTGAAAAGTTGTAGGAATAGATATTTCCGACTCTAGTAGACGGTAATCAGCGGTCCTGGAATTATTGCCCCGACCATGGTCGGGGTGGTGAGGGCGGTTCCGCTGCCCATGTGATGTGCTTTATTTGAGATTTTGCACTGAAGCATCATTTGTCACCAGAAACTGGATTTTGAAGTGACTTGTACAGCCACTAGTGCAACACAAGTTGCTGTCTGAGGAGAGTTTTGGTTTCACTCATCTAGAATTGATCTTGTACAAGCTCTGGAGAGACCACATTATACCACCCTTTATTCAAATTAAATATGGACGGAAAGATGAACAGATAACAGGATGAGCAGACTGAAGGATGGGCAGAAAGATGAACAGACAGAACAATGGACAGACAGAAGATAGAGAGAAAGGTGGACAGACAGAAGAATGAACAGACAACAGGATGGGAAGACCAAAGGATAGACAGAAATATAGACAGAAAACAATAGACAGACAGAAAGATAGAATGACAGAAGTATAAACAGACAGAAAGATGGACAGACAGGAAGTTGGCTAGACAGACATAAAAATGGACAGTCAGAAAGATGCAGAGAGAGAAGGGTGGAAAGACAGACAGATGGACAGACAGAAGGATGGATAGACAGAAATATGGACAGAAAGAAGGACGGAAAGACAGAATGGACAGATAGTATGATAGGGCAAACAGAAAGATTGAACGACAGAATGATGAACAGACAAAAATCTGGACAGACAGACAGAAAGATGAACAGGCATGACAAAATCTGGGAATGCAAGTCCTTGAGGAGGGGAGAATAAATTAGATTGATGACCAAGACTCACCTAAGTAACTGGTCCTCCAGTCCTGACTTAGTGACGGTAAAGTTGATGATTGTCACCTTAATACAGATCTCGGGTAGATAATGAGGATTGGACATCTTAGTGGTCATGTAGAAACGGAAATTCTTATCATAGTCTATATCACTGTCCCCCAAACGAATCAGTAATCGACCTCCCTGAATGCAGAAAAAATACATGTACAACATTAGAGAAGAACAAAATAGTCAAGTGTTTCCATTACCAAGGGCTTTTATTAGTAGGTGGAAGATACTGATTTGTTATGCCGAGCCTGCTGAACAGGTTATTTGGCCCCCTACACAAGAAGTTAATGGAATGCAAAATTATATGTAGAAGAGTCCATCCCCGATTGTGTAATTCCCATGTAATGAAGACATATTAGACTGTTCGGAAACTTGAATATATTCATCCAAGTAGGTTGAAATAAAATTTGGTGAAAAATTATCAACAGAAAAATAGGATCTTGAGTTACCAAGCTAAAGAGTGTGACAGACACACAAACAGCCAGACATGCACACCAAATACAAATCAATACCACTACCAGTCAGTCTAATGAAGAACACCATATGAAGTGAATTCATGAATTCATAGTGGACAGTGTCGAATATTGGTAACAATGGTAACGAGAGACAACAAATGCCTGGCTTTATTCGCTTACCTGCATGAAGGTCTGTTTCAGTAGAATAGGTTCCAGGGCTGGGTCGAGGGTCTCCCCTAACTCCTCCAGGAGAACAGGCATACCAATACGTATACAGTTCTCAAGGGTTCTCAGGAAGGCCGGGTCAGTCAACTTGATCACCTTCAGACCATTCTTTGACTCACGGTTCCTCACCCAACGATTGGCCTGAAGGAAATAGAGAAGATATTATGATTACTACATGTGTAGCCTCCAGTGAGCAAGCCGAGATGAAGAACTGTAGAATAGGACAGATGTGGGTTTTTTCCAGGTATTTCAAAGGAAGCTAACATGGTAGAACATATTTGAAGAAACAAACCCATCGCAATATCCTGGCAATAACTAGGAAAACTTTTTTGACACAAACAAGATATATTTGTTCTACAAATCTGTCGGAGAGATCTGTGTCCCAGCTAGCCAATTTCAAAGACTTTACAGGCCCTTTGGTCAAAAATGCTAATTGTCAATGCTTTCCAAGGGCTGGGAAAAGCCATTTCATTTTCAAGGCTTTCCAAGCTCTCCAGGCCATGTATGAACCATGAGCTGGGTGTAACAACTATTACAATAAACATGTAACGGGACTGGCAAATTTCCTCATGAGCTCCCAAACACAAAGCAATTCAAGACCTTCTGAAAGTGATTATAATTGTACCTGATCCTGTGGGTCAATCATGAGAGGCCAGCGGCGCCCCCTAGTGACCAGGACGGCATTTTCCGTAGAGACCTGATCTCGAGGCAAGCCGTCTGTGTTCCACTGTCGGATCTCGAAGGGGTCAGCTAGGACGTTGACTAGGGTCATCCCCTTGGTAACCGGGATCTCCAACTCCTCACACCTTGTGACCCATCCCTCCACGAGCAGGTTACGATAGACGCTGGTGAAAGCGCCGAAATACGCCACGCAGGCGGCCGATACAAATACGTCCCCAACTACATTACCAATCTGTACTTCAAAGTCCTACAACACATACACAAACAATGAATGATTAGGAGTATTAAAGCTGGCCATAATGAAAATGTCAACATCTTGGCCAACAGACTGTGTGCACATTTCAGTATCAATCATGCGACTTACAAGTAAGCATTTTCTTGATAACGTTATAATTACATACACTCCTTCAGTCTCTGATGGACATGTGGCTACAGTGGGATAAATAGACTGGGGGCTGTACAAGGATATTAGGCAATAGCTGGTCTACTCGTAATTGGGGCTGGGGAGGGAGAGAGTGTACCAGTATACTGGTTACCTCCCTTGAATGTCTGTACAGTGAAGGGGTTATGGCCACCATTTCATTTAGATGCCAATACAGACTGAATTCAAATACTAATTCTATTGGCAGATAATTTCAGCAGCCTGATTGGTTATGATAACTCAGGTGACCATCATTGAGCCATCATTGAGCCATGATCGTTCATTCTTCGGGTCTGTCAATATTTATTCGGACTCAATACATTCCTAAATGTGGGTGTAGATCCAGACATAATTTGGCAGCGACGATGTTGGCCCTAACTTGCCTACTGTATGGATGTACAAGGGGGGACAACCAGTCTAGGGGGTAAAGTTAACTGATACAATCAGGGCTGTTCCAAAGGTATGGGAGGGGCGGAAGGCAGCTTTGAATTATACTCCACCACCCATAGAAATGATATTGGCCTTCCCAATGTTGTAACATGGATTGAAGGGAATTTTCTCCCATGACCCATAGAATAATATATTGAGTGAAATGGAACAGTCCTCATATCAGAGCTGTAAAATATAATTGGTTTCATACTTCATGTAAGGATCAAAGTACGATGCATAGCATGACCAAATCTCAGGGAAACTTCTGTCTAGACCCAGGGCTCTTCAGCTGCATAAATGCCTAGACAAGAAATAGATCCTTTCACGAAGTATCTACCATAATTTTTGTGGTAATAATGATGATTTAATGTGTCCAGTGTTCAAATTACCGTCACACTCTGTCCCCATCTCTCCTGTTCATCAGCCAAAGCTGTCGTCAGTTTGGATGCTCTCTTGAGGCGTGCAGCCGTCGTGGAGATGTTACGCTCCAGCGACTGTTTCTCTGATACGCTGTCATCGTAGGTCTTTTGCAGCTCGGCGATCTGCGCCTCAACGGCCGCCAATTTTTGTTGCTTCTCTCGTAAAGCTGTCATTACTACATCTAATTCTGCCTGCGCTCCAGCAAGTCTTTATTTGAAAAGAAAGGTTTCATTTAATATTGTACATTCATGTTACGATCATCAGATTTTCTTTTCTCAGTACATTTTCTTTTCAAACCAGTATACTAGTGATGAAAATCAATATCTAGCCTGTTGTCCTACTACTCCCCACTTCATGTGTGTACCACCAAGCCAGGTCAGAAACTTATGATACAGGATACTGAAAGTATCTGTCTTAAATTCAGTACCCGTTGACTCAGGCCTGCTGGTGTTACCATGGTTACAGTGAAAAGTCTATTCAAACTATGAAGTTGTGTACAGAGTCGAATGTGTTTTTTGCTGGAGTCACTCCAGGGCTAATCGCATAATTTAACTTTATTTTTCTTTCAATCAAGGTTAGCGAGTGAGTGAATAGGGTTTAACGTCGCTTTCAACATTTTTTCAGCTATATCACGACGGGGAAGGGAAGGGAGGGGAGGGGCAGGGGCAGGGGCAGGGGTACCTACTTGTAACAGAGCAGATCTAAAGCTGCCATTTTATAGTGCTGTCCCACTGAAATATCATGCCGTAGGCAGACATGACACCCCACTCAGTCACATTATACTGACACCGAGCGAACCAGTCCTTGTTCTATCCTCTTAATGCTGAGCGTAAGCGAGGGAGCAACAAGTTCCATTTTTCAATCAAGCTTCCAATGTGGAATTGGGCTTACCTCAGTTTCTTTGGCTCCACCGTTCTGAACACATGAGCATACACATCCATGGCTCTCACCCACATACACATTGACTTACATGCCTACAAAACATGGAAGACAATGTGAAAACAAATGAATCCAGCAATCATCGCTCTTGATAGCTTATTACATACTGACATGCATCATTTCATGATCCAGGATCTCTTTTCCTAAATTTGAGCTGACCAACTGCATTCTTTAAACCTAAAAGGGGGGGGATATGGAGAGCCAATCTCCAACCCCCCATCTCCTGAACAACAATAACATTTCTTCAAAATCATTGCTTTTCTGTGCGGAAAAGTGTACAAAAGCTATTTAAATTCAGATTTTTGTTTACTAATTTATCATGCAATTTTTGTGAAAAAAAAACACAAATAAAAATCTGACCGAAAAAGTCTCTTTTGAAAATGACGTCATGGGGACGTCATCATCGTGGTCATCTTGGATTTGTTTACATTTTCTAGTAGAGCTCGACCCAAAGACACAGGGCGGTAAGTTTCAGCACTTTAGCCTTAAGGATAGCGAAAATATATAGGATGACACTTACCTTTGAGACTTTCTCAATTATGTCTGGCACAAATTTGGGATTATCAATGTATTTCTTCAGCTGTTTCAGAATCTTTTCAGGGATGTTGTCTTTGTCATATTCATACAGCTTCTTAAGGAAATTACTATCACCCAGGACTTGTTTCGCCGACAGCCAATCTGTCCTGGATAGACATGAAAATACAGACTATATTAATTACGTGGTGATTAATTATGAAGAAAACACCCGGACGACTGGTATATGTAATCCATCGGCTGAAGAAAAGGTCTTTTATATTGCTGCTCATAATAAGGATAAATAGCATAAGACGGGAATATAGTGGAGAAATACAAGAGCTGTACATAGCGCAACATATTCATGACAACAGGCATGATAACGATTGAAGCCTCAACAGGCTGGAAGTGATTGGTCAGTTTCACAACACATATATTGACCAGAGATGTTTACATCTGTTGACGTCATATTGTGGTCCAGGGCAGGAGTAAGATGCACTGCGAGTCAATAACAAGGATACTTACTTGGCACCGAGGAGCACACAGACAGCCTCCATAACTGTTTGTACCAGCTCTGGGGGTTTACTGAACACACGGATCTCAGAGATGTCATTCTTGTCCAGAGAGTCCAATGCCTACGAAGACAATGAAAAACAGACATAGGTAAACTAGAAGCATGTTAAAGTTCGCAAAAATATACACAACACCTGGGTGTCAATTTGCCTTAAGGGGTATGGGGGTAGGAAAAATTAATTTTGCCAAAAAACCATTCAGGTCCATAATAATCATATATATTTGATATGTGGACAAAACTGTTTTGAAAAATATCATTGACATTTGGATATATATAACGGTTGCCATGGCAACGGCGGCCATATTGGATTTACAGTCGTTATCTTAGGAAAGCCGAATATCCAAAACTATACAAGTCAGCCTCACCAAACTTTCAGAATATCAATCTGATGTCTTTCTGTGTGCAAATAAGGATTTTCATCAAAAAATAGCCAACAGAACCGAAATTTGAGCAATTTTACTGTTGAACACGAGAACGTGCATAGATACCCCGTTGCTATGGCAACCCCACACGGACTTATTTTCAAGTTAATGGAAAAAAAATTCTTATTTGCACACAGACCTATCACAACTATCAACCTACCAAATTTGATACCATTTGATAGAGTAGTTACTGAAATATTGCTTTCCCAGTATTGCTGAATGTGTAAAAATGCAAATTCGAGAAGAACTGAAATAAAGTGCAACAAGTTGAATGACTTGTATCTCGCCATGTGTTCTGTTGTATTTACCTGTGAATATTGATTTTTCTGATAGTTCCTTCAAGTATTGTCTGATATAGATACCAATAATGTTCATTTTGCACATATTTATAGAAATAAGAAGAAAAAAATGGGCACTGGACTACATGTATATGATATATACAGGATGCACTGTTGAACAACCGGTCTCTCATTATGTTCAGTTTGTCACAGAGAGAAGATATACAGTTAGAAATTTCCAGACTTATAGGATGTGCCTTCTTGGCTTTCCTGTTGCATTTGTTTTCTCAAGGCATTCAATTCCTTTTCCTTCCTTTGACGTCGGAATCTCTCTGTTGATTGATACCGTGAATGTGAGATTCTGTCTCGGTCTCGAGATTTGCACAGTTTGACCATGTTTGAACCTGGCGTTATAGAGCTATTCTCCATCAGAGAGACCAAAGAGAGGGCACCCTTGTTGAACTCAATAACCCCCCTAGCTGCAGCATTCTGGATGCTAGATAATGAAGCACACTTTACTTTGGGTGCCCTCTCCCATATCTTGCCGTTCAATGACTCATTGACATTTTGTGTACCACCGCGAAGACATCGTTTCAATAGAGTATTGTCACACAGTCTTCTAAAGACTGGCAGGATTGCTTGGCAGATCTTGTAAGATAATGGAGTAGAATGATCTCCTCTTTGGGGTTCCTTTATCCCATTTGCGAGCTCACGATTGTACCAACACCAGGACTCGGGACCTGCTGCACAGTGCTTATGTTGCCGATGTACGCTTTTGTCTAGATTTTTAGGGATTTCTGGGTCGTCCCAATCAATGTAGTGAAAGAGAACGGCCCATGTGGCTTGGTGCATCCCATCAAGATTATTTGAGTGATCTTTTATGACTCTTCCATAATAGTTCTGCATGGCCCTAACCCGATCCTTTGTCAGCCTCCCCCTACCATCTATTGGTGTCCCCCTCGCCTTCTCCTGTTGAATGACTTTATCTAGTCCATTTTTCATCCTTTTGCTTACATGATTAGTACAGTCTTCATTTTCTACAGGGTGACTTTCTGAGTATGGCCCTTCTCCATCATTCATTCCTGATATTTCATTGTAGACAGAGCTGTCTCCATCATTCAGAAGTGTGGTGTATCGAAATTTGTGTCGTTCAATTGACCGCTCAAATAACCGAACTGCAGCCTCAGATTCCATTGCTTTTGACGAGCCCCTGTGATTTATAGTACAGTGCTCTTCATGAGCTGCATACCAATCGTTATACTGTTGTGAAGCTTTGTCCATTTTGTTACGCGTGCAGAGAAGACAATAATTACACATAACTTCATAGTCCAGAACTAGACCTGTGAGAATGTCGGTGATAATTGTGACGTTATAGTGTGAAGTGTAGCCTCGCTTGTGCCAGGTACCATCGCAAGCGACGGCAATGTTTATTACGTCCTGGTCTTTCAGAGACGGGTCGGAATCCTCGTAGGCTTTTCTCACTGCAGCCGCGGCCTCATCTAAATGATCAGCTGTTACATTGACACTTTCATTTGAAACTAATTTAGTATGTTTTGAAAAGGCTTCCTTCTCTAGTGATCTTGGGAAGTCAAACACCTTGGCTAATTTATCAAGCCCTGCCTTGCCACAACCCAACTCTTTCATCGCGATAACTGCACGTCTGTTCACTGCAGGTGCTCCTTTCGCCTCATTTATACTTTCTGATGTCGTAGCACTATGTACAATCTCTTCACAAGTATGACAATAAACTCTAAAAGTACTTGAAAGACCTCTGAAACTGTCCTCTCTGATGTCTAATGAGTCGCTGTCTCCACAATGGGGGCAGTTGAATCCTGCCACTAAATTCAGAATAAATAATACGTCCACCAATCTGAAACCATGAATGTGCTCTGTGTCAGTATCAATTTTTGGTTCCTCAAATAATTTAATTTTTTTTTCACTTGGTGACAGTACAGTAGTATTCTCATTACATGTGTCTACACCTGCATTAGTATATTATTCTCTGTTGGATCGTTTTGTGATGAGTTTGACAATCCAGTGCCATCCTCAGAAATTTGAGCATTAGCAGGTCGTTTAGCTGCTTTGCGACGTTTACCACTGAATTTGTGAAGTGATCCAAACTTTTTTGATGGCATATTGACGTCGGATGGCGAAAAAATCTATGAGGAAAGTCAAATTTGAAAGAGCTGTCTGCTAGACAAATCCACGTGGATGTAAACAGGAAATAGACCACTGCGCAAGCGCAGCGTCATTGACGATCACTGCGATTGGCCACGCATAATAATGAGGACCGGATGATCCAATGAAATGCCGTTACGTCGTTTGAGTGACCTTTCGTAGTAACTTTTATAGTAAATATATACCTTATTTGGAGGTTCATTCATAAATAAATAGACAGAATACGATGACGTACACCACATAAAACGACAGATCAGGAAATCCTGAGCAAAAACAGACCAAAATGGCGGACATTTGACAACTGTTACGGGACGATCGACGGCGATAAAACAAAGAATTTTTGGACGTTTTCTCTTCTGTTTTCAGGCATTTTGACAGTTATAAAATATGATAGGGATTGAAAACACGCTATTTCACACAAATATAACGAAGCAATGTGAAAACCAAGACCAGTAACTTGTAAAACAGAGTTTATTGAGGCAAATCACGCAAAAATATCAAAATCGAAATTTTTTCGATTTTTCATCTCCCGACCTACGAACGACCCCCTTAAGTGTCACATCTGCAGCCCTGTTAGAGTCTAATAAATATAGTCCCACCGGAATACCGAGAGTTTATTTTGACCCTTCTTCACGTCGGTGATTGTAGAGCCTGCCTTCAAAATCTCCTTTGCATTCAACTCTTCACGACCACCTTTCAAGCTGATTCCATTCAGAGAGCTGATACAAGGGAAGTAACTGCGTTTTAAACAATTTGTTTTTCTTTGACACGAGAGGGCTCCATGTATCAACTCTCAAAACTCGCATATCTTTCAGGTGTAACAGTTTACACACGTGCGAAAATCGACTTCAGAGCTTCTGGGATTGAACAATCATAAAAGCGGTCAACCAAATCAAATGAATGTGTTATGCAGTGGATGAACATGATGTCACGCAATTCTCACCTTGATGGCGCCCTCTAGTGCTGGCAATGCCTCATCCAAGTCCCGCTGAGCGTCGTCTGCGATGGCCTGTGTCTCCTCTGCCTTGACCTTTGCCACAGCTTCATCCTCCATCACCACTTTACGAACCTGTTATCAGGAAAGGAGGAGTGAAAAGTGAATGGTTCAATAATCCAAGGACAGGAAGTGCAGGAAGAACCCAGAAAGGGTAGGCCCTTTAAAATCAAATACTTTAGTTCAAATGAGCTTTTGTAGATATGAAACTTACTACATTCAATGCATAATATGAATTGAGACAAGTCAAACCTATATATGGAAATTATGAAATTATGTTGAAGCTGAAATCAGAAGACAAAAAATAATAATTACGGCATCAGCTTTTTCTTGGTCGACCACCAGTCTGTCCATGAGAGCGTTGGTATCTTCTGATTTCTGTTTGAGTACAGGCTCTAACTGTACCAGCTCTTTCTTCATGGTATCTACCAGGTCATTGGTCTCCAGGAGCTTGATCAGACCGTTCTTCACACGATCACGAGCACTCTTCAATGCTCTGAGGGAGAAAAACAATGGGATATATAAAAGGCGAACATTATTATCTCTCCCTGATTGCTCACTTATCCCCAGAAAACAGAAACAACATTTTAAATGAAGATTTCTTAAAACATGCCAATCTTTGAGATCTTCTCCCGTTCATTCCCTAATTATCTCCCCTCATTGACCTGGCTACAATATGGATCATTACACAAAGTTTTCTACTGGATGTAAATGGTGAACCGTAATCGGTCACTCCTTTTGTCCAATAGAAAACTGATGTATCATGCTCCACATTGTCAGCATTCCTCCAGAAGAAATGGTACCGGGGGGATCCAGGTATTACCCTGACCAAAAAAAAAAACCCCCACAGAAATACGTTCTTTGAGACCGAGTAACCACATAAATGAATTCATAGCAACTATGAGATATACATTGTACTTTCATCATTTGACAGGTAATTCTCAGAATTTACAGGCTGCACCTCCTCTCTCAACCTTTTTTTCTGTACCAGCCTTCAATAGTGGTTCATCTTAAATCTATAACGATCATTGTGAATTCCTTTCATACTCATATGTGGGTTCATTGATTATATTTCACAAAATTCAACAGATCATCTGATAAAGACTCCAGCATGAGGGCTGTTCCAGAAAAGAAGGTATGGGGGGAACGGATGCCAAGATTTTCTTACCCCCACCACCCATAGGAAAAATATTGGTTTTCTGCCATTTAACATCATGTAAATTTCCCCCCCCCCCCCCCCACCACCCACAGAAATATTTTTATACTGGCATCCGCCCTCTCCATACCTTTTTTTTCTGGAACAGCCCTGAGAGCTTGTGCATTAAATGTATTTATGTGGAGTATAGCGCAGAATTTTGTCTATTTCTACAAGTTTTCCAACTGTTTTGAACCTCAGTAATCAGTGTTCTTATTCAATCTATGGTCAGTTTATACCGATTGATAATCAAATTATGCTCAATACTATTAAATACTTACTTAGTTTTCTCGTTAAGCATGGACAGGTAAAGATTAATCAGCTCCAGGTAACTGGTGGGAGTGGTGTAATAACGTCTCTTCAACTCTGAGTAAAACCTTTCCGCCATCGAACTCACGCTGGTGTGGATCTCCACGCACATCTCAGACACCTTCACCTGTGATGGAGAATAGGTTAACATGGATGTCAGCAAAATAATCTTCTAAAATATTTCATTTGAAGACACATAATAGTTTAACACACTAGATATTTCATCATATTCTAATATTTTAATGCGCAGAACCAAATTCTCAGAAAAAACAGCTGATATTCGAATATACATGTAATACAGAACCAAGTTTCCAGGGGTTGAGAAAAAGAAATTGTACAGATGAGAAATAATCAGACCCACAAAATTGGTGAAGCAATAGTAAAATACAGTGGAAGTTCTCCTTGGACATCTATAAGACAACATAGCCAAACTCATGTAATATAAGACCAATGTCATGAGTATCACTGTACAAAATTTACAAAATGCAAAGTACGTTATGAGTTCAGACTTTCTTACTTTGAGTTCATCTCTGCCCAGGTCGACGGATTCAAAGAAGGATTTAGAGACACTGAGTAGAGCCTCTCTGGGCCATTCTGTGAACCAGTCGATGGTACAACAGTTCACGATGGAGGGGAACATGCGACAGCGGGATCGGAATGCGCTTCCCACGGGACTCATACATAACACTATGTGTAGGTTATTCCTGAAATGAATGTGGACCAATATAAATATGACAAACATAGTATATTTGACATAACTCCACAGTTCAGAAAAACATGGCCATCGGTGACAATGGAATACAATAGAAAACATTTGAAATGATATTGCAAAGGCTCTAAACTGTCATACTTCTCAAGAATTCTGAAGTCAACAGTTCGAGTCAGAAGTTAGCATATTACATTTTGCCTAGCAGAAAAAATCTGAGAACTTCAACATCTGACAGCAGCAGAAATAGTGATTTGACAATTGGTTTTCATGTTGAGCATTTACCCAGTCTCCCGTGTTTGTAAAATTTACAAAACCTGTTTATCACTCTAGCTCCTAGATTCTGTATTGTGTGAGTGATTCAGTATTACTCTCCCAAATACACTCTTCATGCCTAGGAGAGTGATAAAATAATCTCCTCCTTGGGAAAAAGTTATGTGTGAGTGACGAGAGCTGAGAGTGACTACTCCCTAAAACGAGCCTGCTTACCTCACTCTGTTGATGAGGAAATCAAAGATGGCATCTCTATTACCCTCGGGGATTCCCGCCTCCTTGGCGCCGGGACGACATGCGATGATTAATCGCTCATACTCGTCCGCTTCAAACAGGTTTGGCACCTCACCTGAATTCAAGATGTTATTGATGTCTTCCAGGAACTCCTCAACAACAATCTAGAAGATGAAATAGAAGGTGAAAGGGAATTAACTGATATTATATAAGCTGGTATGTTGAGCAGGTACTGATCATCTACCCAGCAAGCTTAAATCATGTCTTAACTTCTCACAACCATCTATCTTTTATACAATAAGTTGCATACTATCCCTTTATTGTGATATTAATCATCAGAGTTACTTCCCTTTCCAATAATAGGAATTACCGCAACCTCAGCTGGAATTCCGACCTGCTTATTCACTGGGTGTCTTGTACAAAAATGTTGCACTTGTATCAATAACTGAATTGTTTACATTTCCCAAAGAAAGAGAAATATAGAAAGAGAAGTTCTTGCTAAATGTATAAGGTTTTATGGAAGCTCACCTGTGTATCTGTGAAAAGGAAGACAGTATTTTGGTTTTGAGCTCCGGCGATGTCGTAGAGTTTCTTCAAATCCTCATGGAAGGCTGCATAGTCATAACCTCGACACAGCTCAATCTGGACACACTTGTACCCACACATGTGAGATGCCAGTCTGCAAAATGTTAATGAGGAATATTACAAGTCGGAAACATTACAGCTAACTCTTGATCTGTTTGTTAACCTCCAGTGATGTGACCTATAGGCATATGTGGGAGAAAGGCAATCCAAAGCATTTTTTCAATGGTATGCTATCCACATACCAAATCTGTGAAAATAATCTGTTGTGTCTTCCTGATTTTATTGTTCGGAAACAAAATTTTGGACGGATCAACAGGTGACATATATTATCGACCACCTCATCCCTCAAAACTTTGGTTTTATTCGTCAAGTGAACAGACCGAAAATGCCTCTAAAATAATGAGCTGAAGTCAGATGGTTTCAACTCTCAGTAATCCCTTTTAACATTATGTTTGGCCAACAATCGAGGAACTAAACGGACCCCCTTCTACGGGAATTCTTCCATTTTATTTCCAGTTTTACTACAGTTTCAACAAATTTTCTTCACGTATCCAAAGACACCAATGTATAGGTGTTTCAAATCAGGGCTGTTCTATTTAAAAAGGTATGGGAGGGGAGGAAGGCACTCAATATATTATTCTATGGGTCATGGGAGGAAATTCCCTTCAATCCATGTTACAACAATTGATGGGAATTCCAATAAAATTTCTATGGGTGGTGGGGTATAATTCAAAGATGCCTTCCGCCCCTCCCATACCTTTTTAAATGGAACGGCCCTCAGTTAAAACCTTCATCTGACATACTTTAACTACCGTAAACACTTCAACACAAGTTACTTGATGGGGGATATCTATTGTCAAACTGTTTGCCATATTAAAGCAAGCCAGATAAAAAGATTTCAGCTGACTTGAAATGCCTATCATTTGTGTCTTTGGTGCATGTGACCAAATTTTGTTAAAATTGTAGTGGGAATGGATAAAGAAATGCAAAACTCGCATAGCAGGGGGTCTGTTTATTGCCTTGATTATTGACCCTGTATGTGCATCCTAAATTGTGCAGAAACTTAATATTTCTTAACTGACTAAATAGTTTTACCTTGTCAGTGACTGCTTGCCACAGCCACCTACACCTACAAGAAGGGCGTTACCACGTTCCTGTCGGATCATGCGGGCGATACGAGAAGCATGTTCTACGGCGTCCATGAAGAATACCAGATTCATCTCCTTCTGGGAGGTCATGTTAAAATCATCTAGGTACTGAAAATATACACCATCAACACCAAAACTGTAATACACACATTAATAATGACTGAGCTCAAGCTTTAGCGGCTGGACCCTGAATCTCTCAGTTATATTACACACTCAAAAATAGAAGAAAAGATTTGCATATTACTTACGGCGGCTACTAAATATACGAGTACCCATTACATTGGTATAATGTCTGGTGTAATCTACAGCGAATTCCATTTTTTCAGTTGGGTGGTTACTTTAAAAACAGACAACAGAAAAGATTCCGACTTTCAGTGATAGACACTCCATAACGTGTGGGCTGGAATATTACAAGGGCGAGCGAGTAGGATTTGTTTAATGTCATTTTCAACAACAAATCAGGACTGGAATATACAAAATTCGAAATTCCCACAAGCCCGGCAGCCCGTGGCTGGTGAATTTAGAAATTGTCTGGTTGAATTTAGTTCTGAAGCTAGCTAACCAGCCCGACTGGCTGGTTATAATTCAAGAATTTCAGCTCTGTGTAATGAAATATACCAGCCTGATGGTTTAGCAAAGTTTGATGGTAAATTCATGCCCTGTTCAGTACGGTAATCCCTCTAATAATTCAATCACAGGAAGTGAAATTTTCCATCAAAAAATCTGGGGTGATAAAATCAGAACAGGAACTTGACAAAATGGTTCAAAGTCATGCAAATAATCTATTATTTCTTCATCATTTCAATGGTTTTAGAGGGTGATCAAATTTATTAGAACTGCCGATTGAATATTGTCCTCAAAATTGGGGGTGATTGAATTTTGATAGGGGAAATGAATTATTAGAGGGATCGTAGAAGTTAATAATTATTGCTGACAGACAAGAATCTGCCTGTCTCATTTGAACAGGATACTGACCTTGATCCATTTGAATTTTGAAATAATTTCTATGAGTGGGGTATTGATTGGCAGTTCTATGTACCTGGCTACACTACTGCCATATTATGATGAATGACATAAATTATACTGAGAGCATAAGTCACCCTACACACAGTCTTTGGGCAGGTTCTGATTGGCTCATCTCTGGATTGTAGATGAAATTTGCACCTCAGATTATGAATGCTTTAGGTGGTCCAATCTATCAAGCCTTATTCGAAGTATGGACGGAAAAGTTGGCTTGTGTATAAAGATAATATTTTCACAGGGTACTCACGTCCTGTAGAACATTCTTCAGTTTGTTCAGGTCACTCAGTTCCTCATAGAGACGGTCATTCTTCTCAGCCCCCATCTTCATGAAGTCACCAAATATTATCGGGTTCGTGACAAATGTTTCTGGTTCCACATTCTGCAGAAAGAAACAGTAAAATATGTAAGTACTCCAAATAATCAATTTCCCTAATAACATTCAATCAATGAAAGTACAAGTACTGATGTCCGGATCGCCAATAATGGATTTAAAGTTTCAAAACGTTTCAGCTGGCATGTTTCAGCCGATAGCAGATGTATGGATACATGTGGATATTTTCTCCAAGTTGTGGACGAGTCTGTTTGGGGAATCACAACTGGAACACAGAGTTTAGTCTTCAAGGAAGTGAATTTGTGAAGGCGGCTCATTTCGAAATATGCCAGGTCTTCGTGGTAGCAAGGAACTATCTGCAGTAATACAAGACAGATGTACAGACAGAAGGACATGCACTCACCTCCCCAAAATGTTTACTGGCCATCTCAGACATGATTTGATGGAAGAAGTATTTATCCTCATGGTTGATCAGACGGTCATGGAACACTCGCTGTGTCTCGTGACAGAACAGTCGGAAGATCTGTTTATTGTCACGTATCACTCCTGGATCAGCTTGTAGCACACCTGAGAATAATTACATTCTACCATGAGTGCAAAAGAATCAAGTCAGATAAACATAATTAACTATACAAAATAATAGTTTTTATTTTATTCCTGGAAAATTTGGGTGGCATGTTGCCATAATTGGTCATACGGTAATCCCTCTAATAATTCAATCAAAATGCAATCACCACCAATTTTGGGGACAAAAATCAACTTAATCTACATGCCTAGATTTAAGTTTATCTTTAGAGGAAACCAAAATAGTATAGTCCGCTTCATGCAACCTGGGTTATTGCTGACTTAGATTATGCCAACTGTGAATAAACTTTAGCCTTCATAAAATACCCATCATTGTCCTAACCAATAGAACTCACCCTGGACACATTTGGAGAGATCTCTCAGGTTGAAGATATAGTGAGACTTGGCTGGGGTGGGGAGGAGATCAGTGCTCATTCTCCCGTAGATCTCCACAGCGGCCGACACAATTGCCTCAGCAGTTTGTCTCACTGCCGTCGGGAAATCCATCAAGAATCCATTCAGTATGGCCTGGAAATTGACAGTGAATAATGATATCATCAAATGAATTAACAGTGAATAACGATATCATTAAATGAATTAACAGTACATAATGATATCATTAATTGAATTAACATTAATAATGATATCATTAAATGAATTAATGGTGAATAATGATATCATTAAATGAATTAACAGTGAATAACGATATCATTATATGAATTAACAGTGACCAATGATATCATTAAATGAATTAACAGTAAATAATGATATTCACTACTGCATCCTAAGGGTATTTATTAACTGTTCTACATAAATGAAATGTGAAAATGCATCAAAGAAGTGAGTCACTATCAAATCTTATCCATGATATGCAATACTTACCATGAACATTGTCTTCAAGCTGTGTTCAGCCGGTGGAGGCAGACACAACATAGCAAAGTGACGGAAGAATCGGGGAGTGACTGGGTTACGTCCACCGCCAGGAGGCGCACATGCTGAGCATAATGTCACATCCTAGAATGAACAAAAAAAAAACGCATTTTTTATGAGACATTCAAATATGGGAGTAATCGTTTTGGTCACACAACCAGAAAATACAGATCATCAGGTATGGTCACAAAAACTGTCACATATATGTAGATCCCTAAGTATGGTCACATATACGGTCACATATGTACATATGTGGATCAGTGGAGTCGATGGAGAGTGTTTTTTCATCTTTCTGATCTCTTTGTTCAAGCTGGTTTTACGTCAAATTTTGCATACAACCTGAAAGTCGGGTTGAGAAATAGAAAAAAACATTTATTTGAATGTCCAGTCACTGAGTATATAATTGATTGGTCGACAACCAAAAGTGATGGATGATGTGGACTAGGAGAAATATAGAATGAGATTTATCTTTTCCTAGACCACTGAACTGACTGGTCCACCTACCTGAATCTCCTTCCAGTAGAGTTTCTCCCGATCGTAAAATCCGCCAAAATCTTGTAACTGTCTGAGAAGCTCAATAGGTGGTTGTGAACCGTATGTGTCCAGCTTAGGCATGTTAAGGTCATCAATGAATATAATCACTCTCTTCCCAATAGGAGCACCTGTAGGAGTGAACACAGAATGTGGATTATCAGTCCATCTTTCATGTAAGCGTCTGATACAAAAGAGAGCAATAGTCGGTCTGGGTACAACAATATGTCTAGATGGGAAACTTTCAGTAACATAAATGCTTGAATATTAGAAGTTTACATGAAATGTCAGTGCCTGATCTAGAATTTCAGTGTGGGATACTGGTGAGTTATGGGCTGAAACAGGGAGGTGCGGGACTGTCAAAGCCCATGGAAGCTATGGGAGTATTAAATAGTCTAAAATGCAGCCTGACGACTGGATACTTAGGAAACATCACTTGCATTACTATTGGTTTTAGCATGTTCAGAGAAAAAATTTACAAAATAAAAAATTATTATTAGTTTTTTGAGGTTTTTTTCACTTTTTCTCTTTACTTTTTTTTTTATTGGTCGATGGTGCTCAAACCTATTAAAACACGCTAAAAATGGCCTGGATCTGGCTCTGAAGGACAACCGGATTATCAAATCAATGGAGCTCGTGCCTACAAACTGTCCATGGAGAGAGAGACAGAAGGGGGGGAGCGAAGGGTATTTTTCCAAACACTGCTTTCCCACTCTGTCCTGCTTTAAAATGGGGTAAATATAGCAACATAACGTTAAAATAATTTAAATGGTTAGTTTTATTGTATTTTTGTGGTGGATGTTATGCTGATGGTATATGTGAAAATTAAAATAAAAAACATTTTATCAGAATTTACAGAATTTTGACTGAACCTCTCCAAATATACGAGAAATAACAGCATAGTAATAATATTAAAATGAATATTTACATTAATGATGTATGTACATGGACTCCAGCATAATGAAGCTTTTATGAATGAAACTTTACTTCAGCAATGTCTTTTTTAAAATCATGGAATGAAATTATACAGAAGCACTATCGCTATTCTTACCTACATAGACGTATATTCTAAACTACGCTTGAACTTTCTTCACAAAAATAAAATACCTAAATATAGTTGCCTTTGTAGTATAATGTAATAATGTGGATATCCTACAATTTGTTTACATTTACCCACCTACAATGCTATGCCCGAGCGAGCTATCTATCGAAGCACTATTCTACATAAAAAATCAACAGACAAGTTTCTTATGGTGTGGGTATAATATCACAGGTATATCATTTATCTGTTTATTGCAAGTATGATTAATCCCTCTAATAATTCAATTCCTCTATCAAAATTCAATCGCCCCCGATTTTGGGAACAAATTTCAAACGGTTGTTCTAATAAATTTGATCACCTTCTAAAATAATGGAAATGATGAAGAAATTTGAAGCATTTTGTCAACTTCCTGTTCTTATAAATTTGAGCCCTGAGATTTTAAGGTAGAAAATTTCACTTCCTGTGATTGAATTGTTAGAGGGGGTTACCATATACATGACGTATAAAGTCAAATTTAAAGTTCCATACTATGACTAGCAAATAAATATTAGAAGCAAATATACAAACTAAAGTGAGCAATTCTCCTCCCATATGAATACATACCATAATATATGACCTGTCGATCTGAACATAGGCAGTAGAGAAGGCATAAATATCACAGTCATACTGAATTGTAGTAAATACATCAGGCAGTTTGATACATAGAGGATATCCAATGCGAGTCTCATCATATCCAATTGATTGAATGAGAGTAGAAATTTTGTATCTTTCAAGCCTTTCGCGAGGAAGATATATCTTTAACATTTTCATGTCAATTTCCTGAATATTTAATAGTATCTGTTGGTAACATATAGATGTGTAAATGCTAGCACACATTTCAAAATCCAGTGAAGGCTCTCAATTTAATACAGCAGCCCCTCATTTAGACGAGCTGAAGTTGAGACACCCTAAGTTTCTCACCTAATGCTGTTTTTCTTCGTTTCTCCAGTTTGGACTCTATCATCTCCTGGGTCCGCTGACTGCTCGTTTGAGCGGAGAAGTTGATGAACACGGGGACATAATCCACTCTGTCAGAAATGTTGTTCAGCAGACCCCGGGCCACCACAGACTATAAAGGGGAATTATTTACCACAATTATATTCAATGACAAGCATACACTAGAAAATAGAAATCTGGACACTGCTACATTCTCATGACATCAGATTGGATATATCTACTGTGAGATACACCCTCTGATAGCATAGGGGTGGTAGTGCGCAGCGCATGTTTCTTGGCCAATCAGCATTGTTTGTTTCTAAATGGAGCGGGTTGGGCCAGGATGTCATAGCTGAACTGAATGTGGTGCTCTTTTGAGTGAGTGGGTGAGTGGATATGATTTAATAGCTTTCAACTATATTTCAGTCATATCACGACGTTGGGTCCTATTCCTTTTCACACCCGGGAACCAACGGGTGGGGTCCAGTTGAGAAGGTTAACTTGTTTCTTCCTCCCTGGAGACATTTCTATCTCTCTCAAACAGTGCTTCCTGTGTTGATCAAATTCTGAATGTGAATGTCTGCTTTGTCTTTCAGTGCAATGCAGTCAGAGGGTGTTACACGGACAGCTTAGGGGGTTACAAACTGTGACGATGGGAGAATGACTGCCACAGCCAGGCAGACAATGTCAGGTATTAACTCAAACCCTACCACCACAGAAGAAGGTCAGAATAATAAAGTGTCAGCCACAAAACTATTTCATACAGGACATTTTGGCAGGTGGCCACTGATAACTTAATTCCAGGATTGCAAACACTTCATATTTTGGGCCATCATAGTACAGATGAAAAATCACGACGGTCACGTGGTGCTATAGGCTAAAAATCGATATTGGATTGGTAGTTGAATTGCAGAGTAAAAACTTGAAATACCTTTCCTACACCTGTACTGCCCGTGTACAGGACAGAATGTTTGACAGCCAACAGTTTCTCCAGCAGATATCCAAACCGCACAGTGTCCGTCGTAGGCACCAGCATTTCAAAGAAGGGCATCTCTCGATTATATTTGAATGCAGGCACGATCTTCTCCCAGAAATCCATCCGTCGTGTCTCAAAGTCCACATAGTAACTCCAGATATCTCCACCAGGGGGCAGCTAGCAGATTGAAAACATTGGATTATTATTAGACGTGGTATTAATTACTATAAATATGGTAATATGAGACAAGTTATTCAATAACAATTGTAAGGATAAAACAAAACAATTAGTATTATCAAATATCAAATAACCAGCTGGGTAATGCACTCTCCTAAGGGGAGAGCGGGATATTTGGTTTAATGTCACACTCAAGGTTATTTCACTCATACGGTGACAGCCAGTTTGGTTGGTGAAGTAAGCCGGAGTACTGACAAAGTAAGCCGGAGTACTGAGTATCAGCAAGTAACTGACAAACTTTCACACATGAACCAACAGGGCTTGAACCCGGCAGTGTGAGGCCAGCGATCACTAGCGAAGTGCCTTAGACCACTCGATCACTGAGGGCCCATTCCCCTAAGGTTGATACCTTTCAAGAACTACACAGGAAGTCTGTATATAGCTTTAGCGATTAAGTTTTACATATCGACATCTTCCTAGTCAAGTACTTCACTGTTGTTAGCCTTAGTACTTCAGCAGGTAGGGGAAATGAGGGCCCTCTAATTTTAGGTAAACAAGTTGTGTTTCTTGAATAACTTTGAAAGTTGCTTCTTCTTTTTTGTCAGTGGTGCATATATTTTCACATAAGTGTATGTACTTTGAAGAAATTGTCGCCCAGTTGTCTATTGTTTTTTTTTTCAAATAGCAATTTCAGCATATTCAAACAATATAAATTCTAACAATGGCAAACTGTGCTAACATATGAAACTACATGTATACATAATTTATTTATTTACAAGAAAATTCAAATTTGTTCATATTTTTAAAGGTATTCAAGAAAAACAACTTTTTTACTGCCAAAATTGGAGAGCCCTCATTTGCCCATCCCATTCAGGTGGAACAATCTACTGTGACATTAAATTGTTCTATTAAGTCCCAATTTGTACTTTTTCATCCTTCATTATTTTTTTTTTCATGATCAATCAAATATTTTTTTATTATTACCTTTGCATCGCCATTGTCCTCAAACTGTCCCCGGGCGAAGGAATCAAAGGCATCCCAGTTCGTGTCGATGATGTTTCCACCGATGGACCAGACGTAACAGAACACGAATGTGGTACACAAAAGTGGGTGAAGCTTTTGGGGGTCCATTCCCAGATCAGGTCCACCTCGTCCAAACAGTAAGGATTCCATCAGTTTACACAGGGTCGTCACTTTACTGATGTCCACCTGTCCAGATGGGGAGAAATTAGGAAGGTGAGATGCAAGATAGATATTTCACGTGTAAGCTACTCTGATCATTAAAGTACGAAGGTCCATCATCATACACTCTGACTCGTGACCTGTTTTGATTTATACATTTTCATTCCTACCTCTGATTATACTTTTGGGTAATATTATTAACTAGAGATTAAATTAACCTACTTTTTCAATACTGGACCATTATGCTTACATTAATGATACCTTTGATCAATGTAAGTAGAAAATATGCCACTTATCACCAGTTAAAAATATTCCCCATAGTATACCCATAGGGAGGAATGGAAAAGTATGAACCAGAAATTTAGGCTAGGAGCCATATGACTTCGGTGTGCAAAATCGATCTATGGTTTAAAACATTACTATGGAACCTGCAGAACTGAAATGTAAACAAAACACAATGAATCCATTTCAAAATTTGGCCTCTATTACAAGTTGGACTTTTCAAATAGGAGCAGCATCATTAGCACAATGAGAATTCAATGCATGTATTAGAGAAAACCATTGCCTACCTGACTGATAGCCTGGGTACATTTCTTCTGTATGAAGCGCAAGCCTTCATCGATGTATTTTCCAAAGAGTTCAAGAATGTAATCTTGAGTATCCTGCTTCATCTTACTGGACCAACCTGTCATCCAAGTCTTTACATAGGGCATCCACCTCAGTTCATCAGGGTCAATATACACCATACCACACCTGGGGCACAGATAACAGTCAGCAAATATTATATAAAAACATACCGGATAATAATAGGCTAAAGAAAGATATTATATCGGTTTCCTGTCATAGTCTGGAGAAATTAGGGTTAAAAAAAAAAAGAATAAATTGTATTCCAAATGCACCTGTAGTATGCATTGAAGCAACAACTTTGTATCAGGAATTGAGCTTGGTTACCACTGGCGACATCAGATAACCTCTTGCGCATATCTCCACCATTCTCACGATATCAGATTGTATACATCCTATGCTATCATCCTATATATACACAGGGTTGAATCTTGGCGCGCAGCTTTTGTGTGCATGGAGCTCGACCAATTAGCATCACCCACATGTAAACACAGCACAGTGGATTCAGCATGTCACAGCTAAACTAGACATTGTACCACGTGTTCTTGTGTAGTAATTTAGCATAAAACTAGTTGATTTTTTTTTACAAGATATACTGGATGCAGTTCCCATATCTCTTGTTTGCAGATACACGCTCTGCATCGAACAAAATTGAAGCAGATCGGATGTGCATGCGCGTTGTGTATTTCGGCACAATGCAGTCAGTTGGCTGTCACACCGACAGTTTACAAACTCTGACAATATGGGACAATGATCTCCACATAATTGTTTACCTTGTGTTTCAAAGATGACGTTCATCATCACCGTCATGTGCTTTGCGGCAGTTGTGTAAATGAAATCTGAGCATTTTAACAGTTTGTGTAAGACACACATTAAGTGAGTGAAGCAAGGAAAGGAAAACTCCACGAGGTGAGGGACTACACTCCAGACAGAAAACTTTTATTACGGTAATTTCCCTATTAATTCACCTTCCAAATTTAATTCGAAAACGGCCGATTTTTCCGCTGTCGTGATTTTGTCCATCCTAATAAAACGAAAACGGGAGCATTTTCAATATACCCGTGAAACAATAAATTAGAACACTCCCGTTTTCGCCACGGAGTTCGTGCCGATGAAAGTGAAGTGAATATGTTACTAGAATCTCGTATAGTATATCGCCGTATGCTATTATTTGTAAACGCAGAGAAACAACAGGGAATGGTACAATATAATCAGACTGAATTACTATTACTTACAGTCTATAAGAAAAAAAATTGATTCAATTAACTCCGCAGTCCTGTAATTTTATCCTGACTTGATCTCGTTTCGCCGCAGTTGGGAAAAATATATATGCGGTAGTCCCCCGCACGTGGTCGAGTGTCTGCACACGGCCCACTATTGAATCATTCTTGAGTTTCCAGCGTTCGTATATCCCTGTATTTTTTTACAAATGTCGTGCAAATAAAGATTGAAAACTATCAAATATCTTTTTGTCAACCAGCATTCCTTTATTTGAAAAACACGGTGAATATTTTCCGAGAAAGCAGAACTGCGTGCGAATGAATTCTGTTTGAACGGAACATAAAAATCACCGATAACGATGGTCGACGTGACACGCTCTTAGGAGATTTTCATTTTCTGTTCACGTCTTTACGGTGGTTCATTGCCCCTCATTAATTCATGGCCCCTTTAACTGTTATACATGTACGTTGGTAAATAGAATACTAAAATACGGGATATTTATTCAAGTCCTGGATGGTGTGTGTAAAATCATGCACAATGAAGACCAGAAAATCTTATGGCAGTCCGCTTATCTGTCTAAAGCTTCGTGATACAGGCCTACACAAATTTGCCGTTGGTTCATTTTCAGGGTTCACAACAACAACGTTGACATACCGAACGACTCGAACGTGGAATACTCTAATTAGTGTTACGTGTATAGTTTTATATTTCCAGAATATTCTTTCAATTCCATGTCAGTTAGGTTTCATAATATAGATCATAGCTAATACTGAACAAAAAGGAAGGAATACGTTCAATGTTTTGGCCTTCTTTTACGATGTTATTATGGACACGAATTTACGGACGTCAGCTCAAAAATCTGCATGATCTTGCTGAACTTGTCACTCGATCAATATGCTTGACTTCCTCGAATAAAATTAGACGCCTTTATCAGGGTAGAGGAGATTTTCTGACATCATACACTGCCTTTTATGGAAACTATGATGAGATATCAAAGTTAATAAATACGATCAAGTGCGACCACGGCAAAGCGGTCCGCCATTTTGGATCTTCCGTGAAAGTCGACGCGACATTTAATTCGAACACTCGCGTTTTTCTAGAATTCGCTCAACAAATAATTCGAAAGTAGCCAATTTTTGGAGTGGTGAGTTTCATCACTACATCGCCAATTAATAGGGAAATTACCGTAATAATGTGATGGATATCCAAAAATGAAAGACTTGCTTCGATGGAACAAGAATCAAATATTCTTACCTGCTAACAGTAGCCGGAGAAGCCACAGCCAAATCTTGTACCTCAAACAACATGTGGATGAAGGGAGTGAACTTGATCCTCTCCGAGTTGGCCAGACATAACATCTTATTGTCATCTAGTACAGTGTTCATGTTTTCAATCCAGAGAGCGTCCACTGGACCGTCACATACGATCCACTGGTGATCCTCTGTCGTATCCTGAGAAAAGAATCCAATACTTGTAATTGTTGTACGTAACAACAGTCAATGAAGTGTAAGTTTGCAACAGTCTGCAACTTTATAATCATTGATAGAGTCTGGGGTATCTTTTAGCTTCAAACCAGTTTGATTAGTCAATCCATATTTTCAAAATGAAATTGAGCATTTTCATTGGATATTGACTGGCAGAAAATCCAGCCAATCATAATTTCTTCAAGGTAATCCAGTGTATCAAGGGATAGCTTCCAGTTCAAACCACTTGATTGGTCAATTCAAATTTTCAAAACAAAATCTGGCATTTTCATTGGCCCTGTGGAGAGAAATTCCAGCCAATCATATTGTTTCTGAAAATGGTACCCTTCAGTCAGATCTTTTTATACCAAACTATATGTCAATATCAATGGTCCAAGCCCATGAGGATCCACTGGGAGAGCCAAGATGAACCGACAAGACAAGCCTGCAGCTATACTGCAAAACAGAAGTAATGGTAGACACTGACTATTTCAAATTCTCTCCAGAAGCCAATCAAAACACTAGAATTCCTTTTCGAACATTGAATTGTCAAATCAGATGTTTTAAAGTTGAAATATATCCTCTGATGTGCTTGAGTTTCTATGAACAAGTAAATCCATTGACACTCGAGTAGGAATCACTAGAAAGCATTTCCTGGACAGTCTTGACAGTCAGAGACAGCTGATGAAATTCTTCTTGTATCCCCGTGAAATTTTTGTTGACAGGAAACAAGAGCCTGGAGAAGTTTTCAAGACTGGAAATAGCTTAGAGGGGGTGAAACTCAGCGTAGGATTTTTTCCGAAAATTGATGGTAAATTGGCACTTACTGGGCATATTTGAGCGGTATACGGTTCAACTGAACAAAATGTATAACAGTGGTGATCACCAGAAAATAGTCATGGAAATACACTGAAATGATCGCTCAATTAGAGATGTCATAACATGAGTTTATTTCTTTTTTGGCTGACAAAATTTAGGGGGCACAAGCCCCCCAAGCCTCAGCCCCTTGGTAATTGAGGAAAATTGAAGGAGAGTTGTCTTACAGAGACACAGTGTCGAGCAGTGAGTCCCATCAATCCATCCTTCCACTCCAGAGTGAGTTTGTTCACCTCCCCGTACAACTCCCCCATGGTGATAGACTTGGGGTTCATGGTGTAGACATGAACAGGCTGGTAGAATGGGTCGTCAAACTCTCCACAGGCATGTAGGTTCACCAAGGTCTCCTCCAGTATCTAGGCAAAGACAACACAAAAATAAATATAATTTATATCAATGACACAACTTAAGAATGGTATGAATATATGTTACAGGTTTCAGCAACAATTATTCGGACCGAGTCAACTGAACTTATCAGCATTGGGTTCATTAATGTCTGCTCTATTCACTATTCTTACATATCAACCTCTTGTGCACAGCAGCTTTTACCTTGTTTTGAAAGTGGATATGCAGTTCCAAAATTTTACATCTATGTCTAAAAATGTTGAGTCAAGGCAGTGTTGACCTCGTTTTGAAAACCGATGTGCACAGAAATGCCTGCAAACTCATCTACATGTATCTAGGAACAGCGAATAGCCAGGCTACATAATAACACAAATATGGCTGACCAGTGACATCGTCAATCTGTCTGGAGCCTGGCCAAGTTACACAACTCACCCTGAGGACAGTGGTTTTGCCTCCCCCAGTGGGTCCGACCAACATGACACCATGACGGACCAGCATGGTCTCATACAGCTGTATGACTTTCTTGGTCTGTGCCTCCACAGACTGTAGTCCCCTGTTCTCTGCCACTTTGATGATCTCGGATTGAAGACGGCCGTAGTCATGCTCTGGGATCTCCACCCCGGGGAACAGATCCTGCAGGATGGCCTGAGGAACGAAAGACAAAGGTTCAATATGCATGTTTTGGGTTAGAGTGCCGTGCCAAAGAAATTGGAACTCTTCCGTGTGGGGAGATAAATTTAATCCATACACAGAGGTTTGGTAGGGCCAGAATAGCAGTCAGATATTATGATTATATGATCCTGTATCACTGGTTTCAATTATGTGGTAAACATATACTGGATTTGGTTCAGTATGCATTTCTCTTGGTGTATGAACTTAATTTAGCGTACCAGTTTCATAATTATGAACAATGGAGAAGTTATTTCATCACTTCCTAGGCAATCTTGCCCTGCCATAGGTCACGTGAGACAGCTATTTGTCACTTTATATATGGAGAGTTCCACTGTTTTCACCATCTCAAAACTTGAACAAAATGGACACATGGACAAGTGAATCAGAAAGTGGATGAAAGTTTGAGCTTGCATATCTAAACCTTAACACCAAAACAGAAGCTGTCTGTTTTGTTCAGAAAACTTTAACATGAAAACTGAATGTTGACATGAGGGAAATCGAACTCCAAAACTCCAACTCTTGGTAATTTGAATAAATAATGATATTACTTCATATTAAGCATGCCTATACAGTTTCAGATCACACTGATGTGTATTTCGAAAGTATTAACGTGCATATAAATCTTCAACGTCAAAAGAGAAAGTGTTTGTTGTGATCACAAAACTTTAACATGAAAACTGAACATGGACTGTTGACACCAAGCAGCCAGCCAGTCAAGACACCAAACACACATCATCAATATATTGAACAGTTTCTATCTGTCAAATACTCTCCTAATGAACAACCACTCAGATAAAGCATCCTGGGATATTGTGCCAGATACGTTCAATGCTGGGAGGATAAAAAATTAGAAATTCAATAGAAATGATCAAATTCATTAGTTGGCTGAATTTGCTGAAGCCTATAGTCACAATCCTGAACAGATAACATTGTTAACATCGCTATACCTTGACCTAGTGACCTAGATAACAAAACTGTCAATGCCACTCTAGCTGGGTAACAGGCATTGATCAACTCTAACCTGGAAGAGAATGGCGTCTTGAGACAAAAACTTCGGAAGGTTACTGTCCCTCAGGGCTCGAATAAGGACAACATCTTCATTCTTGTCGGGGTTCTGTCGTTTGAGGGAGCCAGCCATGACGAGGACAGATTTGACGGCCCTCATACCGAAGTCGTAATGGTCCTGCTGCGAAAGCTGTTCGCTGCACAATTTGTACATCTGAGTCATCTTCTGGGCCAGATTCTTGGACGACTCAAATCCCTCTGAGTACAGGATCACCTCCGCAATCAGACCTGATGGAGAAAGAGACAGATAATCACTCATTGTAACATATTGAAAAATTAGAAGAAACTGGGTTGAAGGGTATACCCTTTTTTCACAGAACTATTTAAATTTTATTTGCAGTGCCAATAATTTGAGCTGACCCGGCCTAGTCATGTTTATGTGGTTCCGGTGGAGGTGCAAGTACTAAATGGTACCCTCCCAGTCAGATCTCAATTGTGTCACTCGCCAACAGGCCAGTGATGGTTGGGTAATAATTCAGAAACTCAGCCAATGAATACAATTAGACATCACTGTTGACAAGGTCTTTTGACCGTAATAGACTGGTGATTCGGGTGTCAGGAAGTGTCATCAAAACCATCAGCAAATATGAAACCTATGGTAGCAGAATCAGGGAATATACTCACGGTAGTCAGGGACCATCATAGCGAAGGGTCTGAACAGAGCCTTGAGGTTATCAGGGAGCTCTGTACGTCCAGCATAACCAGGGTTCATCGTGATGAAAGCGGCACATGTTGCGACCAGCTTGATCTCACGACCCTCAAACATAAATCTTGATACCTGTCAGATAATAATGGAGTAGAGATATTATAATATCCCCACATAAATGACATAGTTCAATGAAAGATAGAATGCCATTTGATACCAGGAATAATGATAATATTGAACATTTTTCTTTGTTTAAAATCTTCTTTTTTTTCTTTTTTTCAGTTGTCTTAATTCATGCAGAATAAACATAGAGATATACATGTATTTTGCAATTATTGCAAACACATTGGAAGTACAGATAAGATTAATTTAAATCTAATAAAAATGTCTCAATGCAGAAAATGTTCATCTTGCATGCTCTTGAAGCATGATTTTGGAAGCTGTTTCTGTCTGAAATAAAATTAATATTGTCAGACTGGCATACATACCTTGGAGGCCTTGGCGTTTCTAATGGTAATGAGCTGCTGTGCAATCACAGACAGTACTTCTATGTCAATACGATTAAATTCGTCAAAGCAGCACCAGGCACCAGACTGGGCCAGTCCAGAGAAGAAACGACCCATCATCTACAATACAGATTGAAAATTACTTATCATTACTTCTCTACAGTGAATGCAAGGACAATACATTCCACAAAATATTTCTATGAAATGAAGAGCAATAACTCTTTTAAAATTCACTTTCACATAGATTCTCCACACACTGGCAGAGAGAGAAAGAGAGAGAGAGAGAGAGAGGGGGAGAATTATATTTAATGTCACATTCAGCAATATACTGACAATGACAGGTTATCCTAGCAACATCAGGTTCGCATACACGAACTGGAGAATCAGTTTTGTGACAATGAATATTTGTGATATTTCTAAGAGCTGCCCTGGACGCAAACATTTTATCTATAAAAGGGTGGACTGCAAATGTTTCCCAAGTCTTGCCCACTACTGCCTACCTTATAATCGAGACCATCAGAGCAGTTGAAGACGACACACTGTTTAGCGAGGGCCTTGGCCAGGTCCTTAGTGGTCTCAGTTTTACCTGTACCGGCCGGTCCCGCGGGCGCTCCTCCCAGGTCCAGCTGGAGAGCACCCATCAGACACAGGTAACACTTGTCCTGTATCCAATCAAACATAAGAACTGTTTAACATGCGAAAATAATCTGATTTTCAAAGTGCTGTAAAGGAACTCAAAAAAAATTTCAGAAACTTTTTCATCGAAATATAAAATATGTATACTCTCTCTGGCAAGAGTGATGAACACTAATTACCCAGATATCCAAATACAAAACAATTCTCAGTGTTAATTCTCATTTGAGAACTCCTGCTTCTTTACTGGAATTTGGAGCAAAACTGAAAGTTCACATGTAATAATTTAATGATTCCTCTGAACAGGCTAGATCAGATAATAGAGCTCACTTCTGAAGGTGCAGCCGTCTCACCTTTCTGATCAGCACAAATGAACACTTTTTTCTCGCTAATTTTATCTTCTTGCCATTCCAGACTTGACATAGTCAACTTAGTACTGAAGCTATGAGTAATGCAAGGGAAGTAACTCTGTAGTAAGACCCATACTCACAGTGAGGGGTGTGATGACAAGTCTAGGTGACGCCCCCAGATACTCATACCCGTATATGTACAGGGAGTTAGACATCCTCACCACACAGTTATCCAGGTCAGTGTCCCAATAATACCTCAACTGTTTCTGCCACTCAAAATTCTGAACACTGTCCACCTGAAATATATAACGAATGGTATATGTACAATCAATAGATACAATCAATTTATACAAGCTAATCTTTTCATTTCTTGACTCATGTTAATTTTCCAAGACATTCCAGGTTTTACAGGATCTACATGAGCCCTTTAAGTAACCTTTATATGACAAATAAAGATGATGAATATTGTAGTTTGTGGTCTGAATTTGTTTCAGACGAATAATTTGACCACTGTCAGTATGGGATGGCTATAATAATCAGTGTAATGTTGAGACAAACCTGTTTTCTGACCATCTCAGTAACCATGTCACGGCCATGGACATCTATCGTAATGAGTGCACACAGGACACTACGGGCGAGCTTGGGGACCTCCCCTCGCACAATGGTGGCCAGTTTGTTCAGGTTCTGTCAAGGAAAGAAACAAATGTCTAGAAAGTGAATATGAGCAGTCAGAAAAAGTGCAAATGTATTCTTTCAGTTCTGATAAAAGTTAAATTGACTAATTAATATTTAAATCCCTGGAAATGCCCATAATGATAAACCTTGAATCTATTTGTTTTAACGGATGTTTTATGTGTCAAACACCCCCCACCCCACCACCATTACTCTCAATCGTATCTAAGAAGTGGCTTTGAATTCAGTCAAACTACAGACCATTATACCAAACTTCACAGATTACTGAAATACTGAACCCATTGGGATGCAAGTAAGGGTTGAATGCAAGTAAGGGTCCTAATACCTTATGGTTCAATCAGTCATTTTATATATTGGATCATCCTCTAAAATCACAGAAATAACAGAGAAATACATGTCATGGATTACCTGCATGATTTTGGACCATTTTGTCAACTTCCTGTAATAAGATTGTATGATGGGAAAATTCCCTTCCTGTGATTAATTGTTAAAGGATTAAATGTAATAGTACTGATCAGTCGCTGTGTATAACTCCAATATATACTCACAGTGTAGTTTTGAGATTCAAAGTCCTTCATTCCATCAAGTCTGTCAAAATCAGCCTCCAGAATATCCTGTATCTCCCTACACCACATCAGCTGAGAGACCGTCAGAACAATCTACAACAAACACAATGCAGTGCAATGTCAGAACAATATCTACAATGGCAACAACAATACAATGTCAGAATACTCTACAACAATAATGGAATGTCAACAACAATGATGGTATGTTGTGATGATCTAAGTCAATGTCCAGGAGTTACATGTAATTTGAAGACTTAATATAACCTTGATTTAGTTTTCAACCTTTTCAGGGAAATAACTATATCACATTTAAAGTTGAGTAACAAGCTGTGCTGATCTATATCCTAAAAGTATCTCATAAGGTTTGCTGGGTTATTCAGGATAAAAATCTTGTTTTCTTGCACTTGACCATCAACACTACACATGTAAAGGAGAAACTTTATCCACAATCGGATGTTTATGTAAATTCTTGCAGAGTTGATGTCAGCGAATCAATACATCCATGGAAAGTTTCAAAGGATGCCTGTCTGAAGACAGGTACAGCAAGAGTTCTCATGAGATCAACAGGATCCCTCCGATACTGAAAGTGGGCATTCTGGGACATAGATCCATTATATACAAGCCATCCAAACCAATCAAAGAGTGATGAACACCTAAATAATCATCCTGAAATGTCCGAAGAGTCAAGACCTCAAGGAAATTACTCTTTTTTATTGTACTGCTGCCTATACTTACAACATTACGGTGAGCTAGAGTTACTCAAAGTGCACAAGGCACCGTGGGAGGAAAACATGGTTGATTTAAAACTGTCCAACAATTTATTCCCCGACAAGGGTTCGAGCCAGTCGATGCTGCCAGAGATTCATCGCTTTTCCATTCATATTTTTTGGTGTGCAAAATGAAACCATAAAGGAGACTAGAGACACAATACTAACCTGGTGAGCATGGAGTAGGACCCATTCTTCTCTCTCTCTTCTCTCAAAGTCTGATATTGAAGCCTTGAGTAGTTTACGGAGGTTACTAAACATAGCTTCCTCAACTTTACCCAGCCAGTCCTCTACATTACCACGCGCCTTCAGACCCTGTTCAATGAAACACAAAAACAGAGATCATCAATAACGTTCTAGGCAAAACAAAAAGAAAAATAATTGGAAATGGCTGTGACATGTTTAAATGCCTGAAATCAAATACCAGAACTTGCAAGAGAAAGTAAAGACTGATTTGTTTCATGAATTTAAAGTCCGCAATTGATGCATCTGTCAAGACTGGTTCTAGTGGGGTTTTCTTTCTTTTTTTTCGACAGGAGGAAAACAGTTACCTGGGTAGGGTATATTTCCAAGTTTATCATTGTGGGTATTTATGGCAGAAGTCCTATATTTAGGCTGAACAAAATTAATTCCTAGGTTCACAGGCACTATCACATCATTTAATAGTGCCGCATGAACAATTTTTATCACCAACAGCAAAAGAAAATGTTTAAAAAAGAAATTAAAATAAATTTAATTATTTTTTCAATGCTTTACTTTGCAAGAAATTGTATTGATGAAGGCTGATGCAACAAAAAAGTCAAAGAAAATTGTATCAAATTACTACATCGATTTGTCAGAAAAGATGGATATAAGATTCTAAAAAAGACCCTCCCCGCATCATTTTTTTTTTTTTTAAGTGCCTGTGAAGCGAGAGATTAATTTTTCAGCCTTATTTATAATATAGTGGAATACGTACCTTGCCCAGACTGACTTTTTCGCTCTCTGGTGAAACCATGGCCAGTATATCATTGGTAAACTGTATCTCCCCTTCTCCTGTCAATACAATATATGTGACATGAAAAAATGTACAGAAAATTATACATACAGAAGAATAATATAGATATCATAGTGGTTTTAATACCAATCACTTTGCTCTAACTTTCTTCTTATAGTTTGTATCCCTCTTTTCGGAGCTATTATAATTAAATTTTGACAATCATCAATGGTTATGTTCAGAGATTTTTTCGCTCATCCAACTGCAGAAAATCTGATTTCCCTCAAATAAGACTAAACCTCACCATTAAAGTTTAATAACTATATCCATATTAGATGATTTACCAAAACAATGGTTGAAGAAATAAACGCATTAAATTTGATTTCCTGAAATTAAACGTACCACCAGTGTCTGGAGTGGCCTTGCCTTCACTTGACGTGGGAGCCTGGACACCAAACTCCAGCTTAGCAATGGCATCAAAACATTTACGGAGGTGAGGTTGAACGGCCAGGGGGTTCCTGGTCTGAGCAAGGATCTCCAACAACTCATCGTTAGACAAGAAGTAGAATCTGAAATACAGATATTATCAGATATCATTGGTTGGTCATTCTTCCAGTCTCCTTCAGTAACCAATGAAATTAGCTTATTTGTTATTTCAGAATTCAAATCAGCCAATCAAAATCCAATTATGCAATGGACTTAAAATCTAAAATGATTCTTTTTTCACCAATGAAATATAAACCATAGGATTCTCTCAGGCAGGTGAACCATCTAATCAATGATTTATTTATCATGGTCTGCATCACGATGAGCAACTTGACCACTTCACATAAAACTCTTTTCATAAAATTTAAGAAGAAACTGTCCTTCAAAGAGTTCAAATATCAAATCAAGAATAATATGAGGAATCCAAATTCTGTAGGAGTTGCATGTATTTCTCATCATCTTCACCTCAAAACACCACAAAATCACTTTTTGTCAAATTTAGAACTCAACACTTAAGGAGATAGAGGAACTTGGAGGAGAGTTGAGTGAATATCAAACCTTGAGAAGATAACTCTCTTGGACTCCAGGTAAGCCTCCAGACATTTCTGAATCTGATCCAGTAGAGCGTTATTATTCTGGAACGTCTCCAACAGACCTGTGAAGAAAAAGGGTGCCCGGGAAGTTAATTAATTTGCTTTATTATAAAATAATACTAGTTAGACTATTATCACGACAAATGGGGTTTGCCAGGTGGCAACGTGTACCAAAAGGTAAATGGTGCATGCCCATGTCGTTTTTCTGGACATCACAAAGGCAACGTCATAATGTAACGACGTTTCTATAGTTCCTTTTATGACGCCACGTCTTCTTTACCTGTTGGAGCACTAGCGCCGCCTAATGTGGCTGGCGATCCCCATTGATCAGAAGTGGACCCCATGTCTCAAGGGTGCATTCCACACCTAAATGATGTGCGGCTAAAAACAGGCATGGGTTCGGATCTTCGGCCATAAATAGATGTAAAATCACTAGCAAAAACCCTGTAAAAGTATATATTTTCTAAATGGGCACACTCGTGCCATTATTTCAGGAGACTTGTGAGCTATTGAAATTGAAAAGGAAAGACGTCCTATCCTTCTTCAACTTTTCTGAAAAACTCCCTAAAATATACGAAAATGTGTCAAATTCTACCTGCAACCCAGAGAAAACGTATGAAACGATTTTCTTCTTATGTATGCTAAAGTGTTTCTCGTCCAAAGGACAATTTAAAATGGTGAAAAAAAACAGGGGGTCGACCTACTCGTTTTTTTGTAAAATGTTATCGCCATAAAGGAATCATCATTTTCGCTTCCCGAAAAAGTGTGAATTTTGGCCCGCCAGACATTCAGTTCCGGACACGATTAACTCTGTAGTGGCAAGTGCGTGCGATCAACAAGCAATTGTTATAGCCTCGTTTGGAGACATGGTTACGTCCAGCAGGATGATACTATAGATATCAGTTAGTAGAAAGGTAAGAAGAATTACCATGCTGTCAAAATCGGGTGACCTTCCTTATTATAAAATTAGGGAGGGGCCATTTTTGCGAAACCGTGGCAAGTGTGGAGTGCACCCTTAAAGGCTAGGGTGTATTCTCAGAATTTCGGTTCTCAAGGCTATGACAATCTGGGAGTGTTTGCGGGTTTCTTGGTACGCGACACTTGCTTGTAGTATGCAGTTTTATCGGATATCCCGTCAATCATTTTCCCCCTACCCCATCTTTGGTTTTGCGACTTTTGTTTACGAGCTCAATAAGAATATCATAGCATTATGCATCGACCGTGACAATCAGGCCCATGTACAAAGATCGGGAGTGATGACCAGCTTTCGAATGAGACATGAGGAGCAAAATAAACGCAAAAATATCTGAAATTCGAGTCAAATTGTCAATAATTTTTTATTCCGACTTTTCCAAAAGATTGGGGGGGTGGGAGTATAAACTTCAAGATAAAAGGGACAAAACCAGAATAATACGCCCTCATTCACTTTAGATCAGGGTGTTGGTGTGATCCGTATTGAAAATTAATCACTTTGACATTCACATTGACAATAATAGGACATACAGGTCTCTAATCGTAACATATATCCCTAACCAAGGGAAGGTAATTCTGTATAATTCTAAATAGCATATATGCAAGGCCAATGCTATCATACCATGTAGTATGCATAAAATCGAAACATTTCTGACTAAAGGAATCATCATTTTCGCTTCCCGAAAAAGTGCGAATTCTGGCCTGCCAGATATTCAGTTCCGGACACGATTAACTCTGTAGTGGCGAGTGGGTGCGATCAACAAGCAATTGTTATAGCCTCGTTTGGAGACATGGGTACGTCCAGCAGGATGATACTATAGATATCAGTTAGTAGAAAGGTAAGAAGAATTACCACGCTGTCAAAATCGGGTGACCTTCCTTATTATAAAATTAGGGAGGGGCCATTTTTGCGAAACCGTGGCAAGTGTGGAGTGCACCCCATGCTGAATATATGCAAGGTGTAGGGAATGATTAGGACATTTGTATGACCATGGGGAAGCTTGGTGACAAACTGAATGGAGAAGACAGGTCCCAGGTCCTGAGGAATGTGATAAAGGGGTATGACTGAAAACCCAAGTGAAGCAGTATCCGAGTCCAGTCTGTGAGAGACCTATAACTATTATACAATCAGGCTCCTGCCAATGAAATATCGTGTAGTTGAAGCAATGCTAATAATACTATCCCAGCGAGGCAGTGTCATGTGAAATCACCTGGTAGAGTATTCCAAAGATAAGGTAATTGCCATCAAATACATGTATGTTATTCTGCCTAGTCCAATTGTGCTAACTATGTCTCACAATGTACATATATGCACCTTATCTATATATTCTACACCCAGATGCCAAGTCGGTGTAGCAACATCAATGAAAATAGAAGTTGAAATCGAGAAGACTAGATTTATTGTTTAATATTATGACCATATCTCCTGTTAGTCCTAAATTGGCAGACCCTATCCTGACTGACCTGGTTGAGTTCCTGCTCGTATAGCCAGGGGTACTTTGTTCACCTTCCTCATGATATCCTTGTAGGACTTGTCTACCTGCATGAACATCTTAGCCTCGGCAGGAAGCTGTCTCTGGATGTCTGGGGCGCTGAATATACTCTCCAGGTATAACCATGCTCTCTGACAGTTCAACCACTCATCCTGAGGGCAAAGGTCAAAGATTAAAGGTCAGGTCAAGTCAATGTAGTGTTAGATAATAGCATAAATGAAACAAAATGATTAGACAGAATCTCAAATGTTATTTGATTTATTGATATCAGAAATCGCTGTCTCAACATTATAGAAAATTCAATAATTTGATTAATGTATGGATGTATGTTGTGAACACTATGCAGAAAATTGTGAAAATCTTGTTGCGAATGGTGGGCTACAAATGAAGTCCGTTCTGGTCATTCAGAAGTTTGGTTATTAGAATTCAAAGACTGATATAATGATGTTGCTGGATGGACAGATGAATGGCATTGATGGCAATGATTATCTATACCCCTCCAGCAGAGATGGTCAAGGAGTAGTACTTATCAATACAGTGTTGAATGCTGGGACATTTCAACAACTGGAAATTGAGGCCTATCTAACTCACCAGAGTTTTACCAAACAGATCGAGCTGTTTAGCCCAGTCCTCAACCCTCGATTTGATCGGGCCGACGTGACGTGAGCTGGCGATGGTGGCCACATTGATGTTACTGTCATCCAGGAGCTGTTGTATATCATCTGTACCTCCCAGTATGTATACATCCTTAGAGTCCTTGTGAGGTAGTACCACAAACTCCATCGTCTTCCACGAATCCTCAACCTTCAAATACAGAGAGTGGTCATGATGTAAATGGTAATTTTAACTGCTGTTTATATCATGCTTGACTGATGTAGAAACAAAAGGATTCCTTCAATGCCAACCAACACAACATGGTTCTCATAATTTTTGGATACATACAAGGAAAACGCGACTCAGAGATAATTATTTATACTCATTTACAAATGTTAATGAGTAAGTAATATATTTTGCAACAACGACAAGACCTTTCTAATTTTGATTCTTTTAAAGGGTGTTGTCAATTTGTGATAAACAGGTCCCCTGGACAAGACATCCTGCATCAGAAATAAAACTAGTGGCTGATTTATCACTGAGGAGGTTAAACTGACTTATGAATCTTAATTTTCTGTTTTCATTCAGAGTTAGAGATGGACCATTTTCCATTTGTGAATGAAACTAAAACAGTGAAAATCAAAAGAACACAATTTTCAATTCAAGGGGAATAACTCACAATCACAAAAAACACAAACAAGGGCAATAACTCTAGTATACTAAATGCTTTCCTTTTATTTTTTCTTTCACCAAACATTTATCCACATCATATTTAGTATAATGTCAAGTGGTGTGTATGTTTCTACAATATTACCATATAATTACGAGCTCTGAATGTCTTACCTTTTTAAGTATACTCTCGAGACTGGCCTCAGAGCTAGCCTGTGCCGAGATCTCCTGGATGGTGTCCGTGTATCTGAAGGCGTGGATGTCGATCAGTTTACCAAGAGTGATGGGATCCTCGGGGGTGAAGTTGTACTCCAGTACCTGTTCTATAGACTCCCAGTGACGAGACTTCAGGGTCGGGTTACGCAGGTCAGTAATCGTGGGCAGCTGGAGAGAGAAAACAACAGCTTTTTCATATGTCTAGATTTAATAATTTCATTAATTCAACTGAATTTGACAAATAACATTTCAGTTCAGCAGAAACCTAGTTTGATTGGCTGGTAAACTAACTTGTGAAACTATTCCAGACACTCCTGGAATTCAGTGGCATTTGTCGAATTCTGACTATGGGATTTCGACAGGAAAGTGGTATCCAGTTTGAAACCAAGAGCAAGACTAGAGGTTCCGCTTTGACCCTTGGGTTGCCGCTCCGGCATGAAGCCTATGCTGGTTGTTTTTTTAAGCAAAAACATACGTCTCCCCCAACCTCCCACCTTGCGTTGAGTGGGCACATTATTTAAGGGAAAGTGCTATAAAATTAATGTAGAAATAAGTGTCAAGTAGTTCTCCTGATATCTTGCCGACAAGGTCTGTATATACATGTACAATTAGATGAATGGATGGACGGACAATGGACAAGGATAAATGCACGCACAAACCAAAATCTAATCAAATGAGGGGGCTATTCCAATGAACCTTCCAAGTTTGGTGAAATTCTGTTCAGTAGTTCTCAAGATATCTTGCAGACAAGGCCTGTATATACATGTACATGAAGATGGACGGACGGACGGACGATGGACACGGATGAACGCACACACACACCAAAACCTAAACAAATGAGAGGCTATCCCAATGAAGCTTCCATCCAAGTTTGGTGAAATTCCGTCCAGTAGTTTCAAGATATCTTGCAGACAAGGCCTGTATATACATGTACAAGTAGATGGACGGACACCAAACACGGATGAATGCACGCACACATACCAAAACCTAATCAAAAGAGGGGGCTATCCCACTGAAGCTTCTGTCCAAGTTTGGTGAAATTCCGTCCAATAGTTCTCAAGATATCTTGCAGACAAGGCCTGTATATACATGTACAAGTAGATGGATGGACGGATGCCGGACACGGATGAATGCACACACACACACACCAAAACCTAATCAACTGACGGGGCTATCCCACTGAAGCTTCCATCCAAGTTTGGTGAAATTCCGTCCAGTAGTTCTCAAGATATCTTGCAGACAAGGCCTGTATATACATGTACAAGTAGATGGACGGATGGACGGACACCGGGCACGGATGAATGCACACACACACACCAAAACCTAATCAAATGACGGGGCTATCCCAATGAAGCTTCCATCCAAGTTTGGTGAAATTCCATCCAGTTGTTCTCAAGATATCTTGCAGACAAGGCCTGTATATACATGTACCAGTAGATAGACGGACGGACACCGGACACGGATGAATGCACGCCCACACACCAAAACCTAATCAAATGAGGGGGCTATCCCACTGAAGCTTCTATCCAAGTTTGAGGGAATTCCGTCCAGTAGTTCTCAAGATATCTTGCAGACAAGGCCTGTATATACATGTACCAGTAGATGGACGGACGGACACCGGACACGGATGAATGCACACACACACACCAAAACCTAATCAAATGGGGGGGCTATCCCAATGAAGCTTCCATCCAAGTTTGGTGAAATTCCATCCAGTTGTTCTCAAGATATCTTGCAGACAAGGCCTGTATATACATGTACCAGTAGATAGACGGACGGACGGACACCGGACACGGATGAATGCACGCCCACACACCAAAACCTAATCAAATGAGGGGGCTATCCCACTGAAGCTTCTATCCAAGTTTGAAGGAATTCCGTCCAGTAGTTCTCAAGATATCTTGCAGACAAGGCCTGTATATACATGTACCAGTAGATGGACGGACGGACGGACACCGGACACGGATGAATGCACACACACACACACCAAAACCTAATCAAATGGGGGGGCTATCCCAATGAAGCTTCCATCCAAGTTTGGTGAAATTCCATCCAGTAGTTCTCAAGATATCTTGCAGACAAGGTAAGGGGACGGACAGACATCCATCCATCCAGACATCCATCCAGACAGACATCCATCCATCCAACCAGACAGACAGCACAAACACTAGATGTCTCCCTCCAACATAGTTGGGGGAGACATAATAATGTGGAAATACAGTATTCACAACACAAGGGACAGATAAAAAGCCTGAAACTGGCAAAAGCACAATTCAACCTCAAGAATTTAAAAGTATCCCAACATCCATTTTCCCTAGGAGCAGAATGGGCACAAGCTGATTAAACTTGCCACCAATATTCAGGTTAACTATGTGAATGGACTTTAGTTCGCTTGGGGCATTAAGGGGAGTGAAATCACCGACATCTGCTGGGTGAACAGAAACAACAGCCCAGCAAAATACATGGAAGCTGCAATTTTTTCGCAATTATATAGGTGAAACCGACAACGAAATTTCACACAGCATGTTCAAAAAGACAATCTTCCAGGTTATTTTGGAAGTGCCATTAATTCGGAGTCAATACTCTCAAAAATTACACCTACCTTGTCTTTCATAGCTTCCACTTTCTCTTTCAGTTTGGGTACAACTTGGTTAGGAGGCAGACCTTTCTCCAGTTGGAACACTGACTTCCCGTACCTGGTCGTTGTGTTGTTCATAGCCTCTGGGTCCAGTGACTCAAACTCTGCCTGTAAATTAACACACAAAAAAAATCAGAGAAGATGTCTGACAGTCCATCACTGCCAGTATAATGAATATACTGAAGAAGTGATTATATCATATGATGTATTGCTCGCCATAAAAATCATTTCATATGACTACACTATTTCGCATTCTCTATTTCATAGCATACTTGCTCTTTATTAAGTAATAATCGACAATGTCTTGAGAATGTCTCACCCAGATGCATATTCGTGGCGTTTTATATTTGCAATTTCTTGGTTTTACGATTAATTACGAATATTAAAGTCCAATCATTAGGCCATAAAAAGTTAATTAATTGTTTCTCAAGTGGCGCCGCATCCTCGATTTCTCTCCCGCTGGGCACTTTTTTTTCACTTTTTGAAAAAAAAAAAAAAAATCCGCCGCATCCCTGGCATACTGTCCGCTCCCATTCTTTTTATTGCATGTGTAAATGTGCTTGTAAACTGTGTTTATTCGTTGTAATGTCTATTCGTTTCCCAAAAATGGTGTTTTACTATGTTTGTGAAAAAGAAAAATGCTTTAATACGTACAGAGATGTCATCGCCATGATCGTATCGATCACAAAATAGTTTACAACCGGCAGTTGCGCGAACTCATTCCAGTTTCAAACCAAACTGCGCATATACAAAAATCAGACCTGAATATAAGCGGAAGCGGATTGCCGTATGTTTTTATTATGTAAATTTCGCTTCTCCGTTATCGTAATTTTATAAATAGCGAATAGTATATTTATCATAACATTATTTATTAAAATCTTCGTCATAAATTGTGCACATTTCAACACGAAAGGCTGTAAATTAAAGAAATATTTTCATCCTAGTCTCCGGTTCCAGCGTCGGTTATGCTTTTCATTATGCTCTTTGCCTAGTTTAAACAATTCATCGGAAATGGGTCCAATGAAATGAAATTTGTGATTGTATTTTTACCGCATTTTTTATCCGTTTTCACAATGCTGGTTTCAGCATACATTGCTGAATGTCGAGAACGTGGGGCGGTTAACATGCTGAAGGACTGGACAATTATACAGGTTAGCCCAAGTGCCACCGTGATCGAGGTCCTGAACGAGGTGACCGGTATCACCCGATGCCCAGATTTCGACGACGCGATATCGTGTACAATTGGAAAATCTAAGCAGGACGGAGATTCCATCCCACTTCAGGCCACAATCGGAGAAACAGTTGATTTGTTTGGCCATTTTCTTAGATATAAAATAGATGTACAAGAAACTGGATTGGATCAATAAAAGTTTATTTTTTTGAATATGATTTCATCTTGCATCATCTGATTCCTCATACCCCCCCATCCATGACATTAAACAATGGATATCACAATACAGAACAGAAGTCCAGTTTGAGTGAAAATTGCATTTATTTCATAGAATATTTCATGTTGTGTGTGTTTAAACATATATGGTCTTCCCGGCTTGTAAAAAAAAAAAAAAAAAAAAGATAAAAAACCGCCCGCATCCTTCCTTGAAAAAAAAAAAATAATAAAAAAAAAAAAACGCCCGCCCGCTCCTGAAAAAAAAAAACCCACTTGAGAAACAATTAATTAACTTTTTATGGCCTTACACAATTACCCTTACATTAGTTTTATGTGCATTTAAACTTTGCTGATAGTTTTATTTGAAAAAACGTGACAAATAAATACTCCCAGGTTTCCCATTACTTAGCATTTGCTGTTCTCCCTCAATGACAAAAAATGGAGCAGTCCAAATCCCAGCCCCCCATTACCTGTGTCCAGTCCACAAGCAGATTATCCCATTCATCAAGGGCATTCCACAGCAGCTCCTTCAGTTTGAGCTCAGCATGGGCCTCTTCCAGGGCATCAAACTTCGTCACTTCAACCTATAACCATTAACAATAGTCAGTTAAAATATCATAGATAAATAACTCCTTGGTATTAATCATGACATTTTAAACACCTATATGGAACTAATTATGATAAAAAGAATTGAAAGAAATTGTGTCAACATTTATGCATTGCTTCTATATTGCATTAGATGCACCACAGAAGAAAATTGCAATATTACTGAAGAAAAGATTTTCCTATGAATTGAATTGAACAAATTCCCAGTGAAAGTTGGCTGACACAGAAGGGACTACACAGACTATGTTGAAGACTGACCTTGAAGTTTTTCTGGTAGCTCTTGTAGGTGAAGGCTCTCTTCTGAAGGTCATCCATTTGATTGAGCAGTTTCTTCAGGATGTTCTTCACTTTCATCTTGTCTGCACTAGCATCCAGAATCAATGGATTCTGGTAAATACAACCAGGATATTCATTGTTAATAATATGTTGAATTCACTTCTGTAGCCGAGAAGCTTTGAATTAAATGTTCAAATGAACTGACCGCACATTAATTGAATTATATTGTAAAAATTTTAAACATGACTTGTAAATTCTTGAACCACCATAATATCAAAATCATATCCTGTTCCCACCCCGGATAATCAGGCACTCTGATATGAGGCGAGCTGTCCTATGCTTTAAGCCTGAAATCGCCCCAAATCAGTATGCCTGGATAACAGTTCAAATTACCGGAAAATATAAAGAATTCTCACCTGTGCCTCCTGTTTGACCTCTTTGACCTCCTTAGCGAGTTCTGCAATGTCCTTATCCAGGTGATTACAGAACTTGTCTATGTTAGCATCTCTCTCCGTCAGTGATTTGTCTATAGCATTCCTCACGTTAGTGATAGAAGGTCCAAGTGTCTGTGAAAGAAAAGATCAGATCAAGATCAGACAAAGGTTATATATACATATAAAATAATACACAATATGTCATGTAAGATGACATGAATTTATATTACAGGATCCCCCAGGCTGACATTGTTCCTATGCTATAATCAGTTTGGTTTTCACATCTCTGCAATGAGGAAACTTACATAACAGTACGACCTCCAGTTTTCAAACAGAGAGTAAAACAACTTTATTGAACACACTAGGGGAGATAACTCCCATGGCTTTATTTCTACTGGCCCCAGAGTACCTTTTACATGGACTTTTCCTGTAGATTTACTTTGAAATATACAGTAAACTATCAAATTTCAAAGCTTTCTTGTAACAATTCATCTGGAAATCAAGCATAGATATTCCACTTATAATTCTGCTATGCAAAACGCGAGAACCCAGTGATAGTAAACCTGGCAAGAATTAAGAATTTTCCCCATTTACCTGATAGACAGCGAAGTCCTCTGGTGGGGTTGGTACTGTGTACTGGTCAATCAATTCATACATCTCCTTCACGATCATCGCTTCACGCTCCAATGGGTCAACCTGTAATATACCGCATTCAAAATCAGAAAGTGTCAGTACCCAAGCATTAAAATGGAAATTGAACATCTCATGGCCAAAATAAATTTCTTTATCCTTAGTCTACTAATTTCCAGTTCTTTCAGAATGTAATATTTACACTGAGTAGAAATAATCACCAGCTCTGTGGTTAAATTCCAATCATCCAGGACCTGGCACAGTTTACGTAATGAGGTTTTGGCTCCCATGCGGTGCACTTTGGACTACCATAATAAAATATCAATTACAAAAGAAATTGTTCTGTTTGCTTGAAGTACATTATCTTGTCATATGGTCCGAGTATTTTTTCCGACCCTGTGTCTTTGGATTTTTCAATGAAAGCATCTTGAAGCAGTAGATTTGTGCAAAATCGAGAGGAGAATCGAACCTTGTTCTCTTTGTAAACATATGAAGCCAAACCGTTTTTGGGCAACAATTAACTATTGACACAACCCATATTTTGGGGTAAAGTTTATTGGTTCTGGACTGGCTTCATATCTACACGTAGAGAAATAGGTGCTGTTTTCACTTCAAAATAGAAAATTTTGCACAAATTACACTACTTCAATGTGATGTTTTTCGAAAACCCAGTGTTATAGGTTTACTCAGAGCATACCACAAGAAAATTGACTGTAAGCTAACCGAAAAATCACTTTCGTACACAATATTCCATTTTGGTACTCAAAACAGCACCTCACTAAAAGATGTCACATTCTTTTATTCCTGTTCCACCCAATCTTTCAACTCCCCCCCCCCCCCATTACTCTCTGTGACTGGGTTATTTCATAATGCTGTACATAATTACTTACCCTGACTTGTATCTCGTCCAGGAATGTCAAGTTCTGTACATACTCTATGGTCGTGGTCGGGACAAACTCTAACTTGAACTGAGCATCCTGCAGCTCGGCTATCAGACGGTCCACTTCCTTCCTAGCCAGTACCGGCAGTATGTCGTTAATACACTACAATAATAGAAAGACAACAAAAACTTTTAACCAAAGTCACTAATGCTATTTGAAGAATAATAAATATTAATTCTGAAACCTGTGGCAGATCTGACGATCACTGTGGTGAAACTGCTGCGACATCTAATTAATTCATTTATGGTAAAGAATTATACAAATTGGTTAGTGGATTTCATACTTAATTATCTCCATTTACTTACATCCAGGCACCTGACTGGTGAAGGTATCAGGAGGGACTTCATCTTGATGCCATCCACAAGCAGCATTCCGATTGGTCTCTTCTCCTTGATGCTCTGTGCCATGTTGTATTGAGTGTGATACCTCTCTAGCGCCTCCGCAAAGAACACCACATCTACAAGAGTAAGAAAAATGTAAATTAATGATGTTTCCGTGTGTAATCCAGTTGAAAAGTGAATTGGTATAATTCTTTGTAGCTTGTTTTATCAAGAATGATGAATTATTTTCAAAATTTGACTTTTGAATTATGCAATTTTTCTTATAGTTTTCATTTTTTATTTTGTGGGACAAGAAATAGCACCGAGACAGTTAACAGCGAGATGAGATTGTACTCCCAGATAAATGCAGTCTCCACGTATTATTGCTATTGCCTTCTTTTCGAAAACAGACCCATAAGAGTTATCTTCCCTAGTATGTTGAATTGATGAAAAAGTTCAAAAAATAGATTCTGGTTATATTATGCCAGCATCACAAACTTGATATGCTGTAAATTTTCAGATCACAAAATTTGACTATATTCAGCTCACATAAAGCCATATACAATATTTGTTGCTGGTATATGAAAGGTAAGGCTATGGTTGTATTGGTACAGTACAATCTATGAAAGCTCAGACATACCATGTTCTTGTGATCGTACAGCCTCTAGGTCCATGCTTTCATTCTCTTTGAAGAATTCTCGATACGGCTCAAATGTGTCTGCATACTGATTGGCAGCATTAAAGGCAGCAGACACCGCTTCCTATAACAACAACAACAAGTAAATGTATCAGTTCTATTACTAGGTACAGGAATATTCCCAAAGCAACGAGAGATACTCCAGTGAATAATGTGATCTCTGCCAGTTTCGAGATGGGTGATTGGTGAATTCGAATATACAAAAATAAATCTGCTCATTTTATTGGATGGCGATCTAATTTTCAAACTTTCTGAAGAGATACATTTGACAGATATGTCAAACTGACTGGATGGTTGAGAGAGATAACAGGTGGACAGATTTATAAGGCATTCTAACAACATGTTTCTCTGTTCCAGTTCAGCAGTTTGGCCGTATTTGTGAAATTTCCGACTAAGGGGAGATAAGTTGACTTACCCTGATGTTGTGGATGATAGTCTGTAGATGTTTGTCATCCTCAAACATGGTAGCCAGACTTGGACCTTCTCCACACATCTTCTCCTCAAACTTGTTATTGATGATGGGTCTGGTAACACATTCAAACACAATTAATATATTTGTAAGTTACACATAACCTAGGACACATGAGGAGTAGTTGAAGTAAAGTATCTCCAAGTCAAAATGAAGATACTTTAATTTAACCTTAGTCCAATACAGTAAAAATATTGGTCTACAATGAGGTCCTGACATAAAAACATAGTTGGTATATACCAACATGGCATCACAAACAGGGAGGACTTTTCTCTGGAACAGCCCTCAGGGGGAGAGGCAAAAATGTATACGGCCTATTCAACATTCTAAAATATATGCATGCCATGAAAAAACACTTGGAGAGCACCTATAATAGGTAATATGATGATATCACTTGATCTTTTTAACCAGCAGAAGATGATAATCCTGCTCAAGCAATGAAGTTCCTGTTTATGTTTGAATTTTCTGCTTTTCAATAACTTCATTCATTCAAGCTAATTTCTATTACACACCCACCTTGTGAAAGCATCAAAGTATGTGTCAGGTACAAGGTTAAGTACACTGAGGACACAGTCTTGGAATTTCTTGATCACCTCAGAAAGTCCCTCCTGGAAATCATCTGAGTCGGGCTGGAAGAGCAGTTGATTGGGCTCCACGATGAATTCTGTGATATACAAGGGAGGTAATGGTGGCGCCTCCTCCTCCTCTTCATCACCGTCCTAGAAAATGAAACTGAAAGTGTTTTGAACCTATGCAAAGAAAACAATTTAATGCTAAATTTTCTAATAATTCGAACTTACATTGAACTTGAGAGAAATTAAACAGATGTTTTAAAATCAACATTTGTGCCATTTCAGCACCTTTCCATTCAAATCAATTTGACAATCCGTTCGCATAATCATGCGGTGCAGGCACGACATGTAAGTTTCATTTTTTATAACCATGCATAAATGAAAGCCTGAACCAACTGAGACAGTAAAGACATAAAGCCGCATTGATAATGTAGTTGAATTTAGCCCTGAAGCGATATGATGGGACAACAAGAATTGTTTTATCTCCACAGCATAATCAACTGGGTGAGCAGCATTTTAACAGTGTACAAGAGACTACATCATGTGAGAACTTCATGAACAACACAGAAGACTATATTTTGCCTGTTGAGATTATAGATAAATTAGAATTGCCTTGTGATCTTGTTCAGATTTCTCCTCCGCCTCCTTTGGTTTGGTTTCCTCCTCTAGACCTTGGATCTGTGCCAAAGTGGGCGTGTTCTGGAGCTGCTCCGTCAGGTAGTTCAACAGTGTGGACACTGAGTTCACGGCTAACACGTGCATGGTGTTCACGATAAGGTAATCAGCCAGGCGAATAAAACTGGAAGAGCGCGTGAGTGAAACAGAACAACGAATACAGAAGTGGTGAACATGTACAGTGGTGTGGAATGGTGACTTATAACATAATTGATGAAGCTGTAAATAAGACTTGCGAATATGATTATCTGGTGATGAATAAAAGTATGTTTATTTGACATCAATCACAACAGACACAATGTGTCTATTACAGCGATGATGATAGATACATTCCCTTATTTGGTCTAACACTGAAATAATAGGTAAATGCTGGAAAAATTCACATAAAAAGTGATGACTAGAGGTTCCGCTTTGACCCTTGGGTTGCCGCTCCGGCATGAAGCCTATGCTGGTTGTTTTTTTAAGCAAAAACATACGTCTCCCCCAACCTCCCACCTTGCCTTGAGTGGGCACATTATTTAAGGGAAAGTCCTATAAAATTAATGTAGAAATAAGTGTCAAGTAGTTCTCCTGATATCTTGCCGACAAGGTCTGTATATACATGTACAATTAGATGAATGGATGGACGGACAATGGACAAGGATAAATGCACGCACAAACCAAAATCTAATCAAATGAGGGGGCTATTCCAATGAACCTTCCAATTTTGGTGAAATTCCGTTCAGTAGTTCTCAAGATATCTTGCAGACAAGGCCTGTATACGCATGTTCATGAAGATGGACGGACGATGGACACGGATGAACGCACACACACACACCAAAACCTAATCAGATGAGAGGCTATCCCAATGAAGCTTCCATCCAAGTTTGGTGAAATTCTGTCCAGTAGTTCTCAAGATATTTTGCAGACAAGGCCTGTATATACATGTATAAGTAGATGGACAGACACCGAACACGGATGAATGCACGCACAGACACCAAAACCTAATCAAATGAGGAGGCTATCCCACTGAAGCTTCCGTCCAAGTTTGGTGAAATTCCGTCCAGTAGTTCTCAAGATATCTTGCAGACAAGGCCTGTATATACATGTACAAGTAGATGGATGGACGGACACCGGACATGGATGAATGCACACACACACACCAAAACCTAATCAAATAAAGGGGCTATCCCACTGAAGCTTCCATCCAAGTTTGGTGAAATTCCGTCCAGTAGTTCTCAAGATATCTGGCAGACAAGGCCTGTATATACATGTACATGAAGATGGACGGATGGACGGACGATGGACACGGATGAACGCACACACACACGAAAACCTAATCAAATGAGAGGCTATCCCAATGAAGCTTCCATCCAAGTTTGGTGAAATTCCGTCCAGTAGTTATCAAGATATTTTGCAGACAAGCCCTGTATATACATGTACAAGTAGATGGACGGACGGACGGACGGACGGACACCGGACACGCATGAATGCACACACACACACACCAAAACCTAATCAAATGACGGGGCTATCCCAATTAAGCTTCCATCCAAGTTTGGTGAAATTCCACCCAGTTGTTATCAAGATATTTTGCAGACAAGGCCTGTATATACATGTACAAGTAGATGGACGGACGGGCGGACACCGGACACGCATGAATGCACACACACACACCAAAACCTAATCAAATGACGGGGCTATCCCAATGAAGCTTCCATCCAAGTTTGGTGAAATTCCATCCAGTTGTTCTCAAGATATCTTGCAGACAAGGCCTGTATATACATGTACCAGTAGATGGACGGACGGACGGACGGACACCGGACACAGATGAATGCACACACACACACCAAAACCTAATCAAATGGGGAGGCTGTCCCAATGAAGCTTCCATCCAAGTTTGGTGAAATTCCATCCAGTAGTTCTCAAGATATCTTGCAGACAAGGCAAGGGGACGGACAGACATCCATCCAGACATCCAGACAGACAGACAGCACAAACACTAGATGTCTCCCCCCAACATAGTTGGGGGAGACATAATGAGGGGGCTATCCCACTATAGCTTCTATCCAAGGGGAGTGAGATTCCGTCCAGTAGTTCTCAAGATATCTTGCAGACAAGGCCTGTACATACATGTACAAGTAGACGGATGGACGGACACCGGACATGGATGAATGCACGCACACACACCAAAACCTAATCAAATGAGGGGGCTATCCCACTATAGCTTCTATCCAAGGGGAGTGAGATTTCGTCCAGTAGTTCTCAAGATATCTTGCAGACAAGCCCTGT